>SJYQ01000886.1:78770-189211 GCA_006410935.1 Redunca redunca
CAGATGAAAACATTTAAATTTGTACATCACCAAGTTAATAATATACAAAAACATTCAGTTTTAATTCAACTGAATTAATTTAATTCTACTTTTAGCTAAGTATTCTTTATTGTAAAGACAGTCTATATATATATTTAATGTTATTGAAGCATAGTTGATTTAAAATGTGTTGATTTCTGCTGTACAGCAGAGTGATTATTATATATATTCACACACACATTGTTTTTCATGTTCCTTTCCATTATGGTTTGTCACAGGATGTTGAATGTAGCTACCTGTGCTGTACAGTAGGATGTGGCTATTAATCCATCCTGTATATCAATGTATCAATAATAGTTTGCATCTGCTAATCCCTAACTCCCAGTCCTTCCCTCTCCCAACTTCTCTTCCCCTTGGCAACCACAAGTCTGTTCTGTATATCTGTCAGTCTGTTTCTTTCTGTTTCATAGATATATTCACTTGTGTCTTATTTTAAATTTCATATACAAGTGATATCATATAATATTTAGCTTTCTCTTTGACTTTGCTTAGTATGATAATCTCTAGGTCCATTCATCTTATTGAAAATGACATTATTTTGTTCTTTTTTGTAGCTGAATAATGTTCCATTGTCTGTATATATCTTTTTTATCCATTCCTCTGCTGATGGTCATTTGGGTCGTTTCCATGTATTTGCTATTGTGAATAATGCTGCTGTGAACCTTGGGGTGCACGTGTCTTTTCAGATTATGGTTTTGTCTGGGTATATGCCCGAGAGTGGGATTGCTGGATCATATGGCAACTCTGGTTTTTTGAAGCCTTCATACTGTTTTCTGTAGTGGCTGCACCAACTTACATTCCCACCAACAGTGTAGAAAGGCCCCCTTTTCTCCACACCCTCTCTAGCACTTGTTATTTGTAGGCATTTTAATGCTGTCCATTCTCACTGGTCTGAGGTGGTGCCTCATTGTAATTTTGATTTGCATTTCTCTAATAATTAGTGATGCTGAAAATCTTTTGGTGTGATTGCATATCTCTTTTGGAAATGTCTGTTTAGGTCTTCTGCCCATTTCTTGATTGTGTTATTTGTTTCTGTTGTTGTTGAACTGAATGAGCTGTTAAAATACAGTCTATATTAATGGTTAACATGAATACATGTTTAACCATTCAGGCTTTTTATTGTTGCTTTGAGTTAAAATGTGTCCTATATTGTACTATGAATAAGTGATGATAATGTATACTCTTGAAGAGAAACTAAACCTGTGTTGGGCAGCATTAATACCATGTCTTGCATTAGTATTTACTAAATGTTTCTTGAATGGTGATTAGTTCCTTTGCCAATTATTTCTGGCACAAATGATGATTTTTAAAAACCTTTTTGCATGACTTGAATAGTAAATAGTAAATCCTTCTATGGGCTTACAGATGCTTCAGGTCTTTTGTCTATAATTTTAATGTATCTTAACATAATTTCCCATTATCTGAAATGCTAAAATTGCTCTGGATAAATTAAGAGTTCCTAAGGACATTTTTGGGGGCTCCGAAATCACTGCAGATGGTGACTGCAGCCATGAAATTAAAAGACGCTTACTCCTTGGAAGAAAAGTTATGACCAACCTAGACAGCATATTCAAAAGCAGAGACATTACTTTGCCGACTAAGGTCCGTCTAGTCAAGGCTATGGTTTTTCCTATGGTCATGTATGGATGTGAGAGTTGGACTGTGAAGAAGGCTGAGCGCCAAAGAATTGATGGTTTTGAACTGTGGTGTTGGAGAAGACTCTTGAGAGTCCCTTGGACTGCAAGGAGATCCAACCAGTCCATTCTGAAGGCGATCAGCCCTGGGATTTCTTTGGAAGGAATGATGCTAAAGCTGAAGCTCCAGTACTTGACTCATTGGAAAAGACTGATGCTGGGAGGGATTGGGGGCAGGAGGAGAAGAGGACGACAGAGGATGAGATGGCTGGATGGCATCACTGACTCTATGGACGTGAGTCTGAGTGAACTCCGGGAGTTGGTGATGGACAGGGAGGCCTGGTGTGCTGTGATTCATGGGGTCACAAAGAGTCGGACACAACTGAGCGACTGAACTGAACTGAAGGACATGAAACTGGCAACTGTGAGATTACAGCAGAAGCCACATTATTTCTTTTGTGATTTTGATACATGCAAGGACCATCTTATTGAATGCAGGTGCATCAACAAAAATTGGAGTAAGGAAAATCCATTAACCACACAAGTTTGGTTAAAAGTTCTTATGTTGTTTGGTGACTTAATCTTGAATGATAAATAAAAAGTGTTGGTTTGCTGACTTTTCCTATCTGTTTTCAAGATGCTCCCCAAAGCTAACTTAACAGTTACCTTACTTCTGGAGTATTCCAGTCTGGTAAAATGATCTGAGTTACTGACAAGGAAAGGGCAGAGCCATGGCAGTGGTCATGGTCCAACAAAGCCAAATCTGTTTGCCTTCAGGGTTCAGTTCAGGATCCAATTTGTTTAGCTAGATTTTTTTCCTAATTGAAGTCAGTCATCTCCTTAACTTCAAAATTGCATTATTTAACTTAGATGGTTTTACTCTTATATTCATAATTCTGGTGATGTTTGATTTTGGTACTTTTTTATATTGGTGCTGCTGCTAAGTCACTTCAGTCATGTTCGACTCTGTGCGACCCCATAGACGGCAGCCCACCAGGCTTCCCTGTCCCTGGGATTCTCCAGGCAAGAACACTGGAGTGGGTTGCCATTTCCTTCTCCAATGCATGAAAGTAAAAAGTGAAAGTGAAGTTGCTCAGTCATGTCCGACTCTTCTGCAACCCCATGGACTGCAGCCTGCCAGGCTCCTCCAGCCATGGGATCTTCCAGGCAAGAGTACTGGAGTGGGATGCCATTGCCTTCTCCTTTTATATTGGTACATTTTTATTAATTAAACTCCATGATTATCATATTTTTGAACTTTGAGTAGATTTCATTTTGATACTGTTAAAGATAATACTGATATAATAAAACATATAAGCTTGTATAAAACATGCCAAACATTTTAAAACATGTACATTTTATAAATTACTCAATATAAAAATTCCTTGCTATCCATAAGTTTATTCACCAGCTGGTACAAGAAGTAAGAAATGTTCATGTGCTAAGCAGAAAGAATAGTATTAAGACCTTTGACATTGTGGGACTTGAGTGTTTTTTAAAGAATAAAAGTTACTTTATGTAAAAAATTAAATTCCTATGGTAAGTTATGTTTGATATGATTAAACAATGCAAAGTTTTTTTTAAAGTAGATTTTACTTATTAATAAGAACTTTGAAATGATTTCTGTATATTTGAGAAGAAGATCAGGCTTGACTATAAAATCAAATTTTCCTTGGCAATATTTTGCTGGAAGATAAAAGGTCTTTTGTAAAGTAACCAATGTTCCTAGAAAATTGAAAGGACAATCATGCCACAGAAAGAATAATGAGTCAGCAGGATCAGAGGAAGATGTACTTGATTCTGACTCTGAGTTATGAGATAGCTGACCAGCTCCAGATCCTGGGCTTGTCATAAGTTACAGATTCATTTCAGACAGAAACATAGGTCAGTCATGATTATGGAGGATAAGTTTTTTCTAAATCATGAACAATAGCAGACCATCAGATTATTATGCATTCTCTCATTGTATATGCCTTGTTCTGAAAATATGGGTTTTCTCCTTTATTTGAATCTGAATAAAAATTTTAAAAAGCAGAAAGATCACCACAAAAAGTATTTAGAGGAAATTCTTCAAAAGTTTGTATTTACTTCTCGCATGTACAATAAAATAAAAGCGTGCCATAGTTTCTTCACCTTTGTTTATTTTTTAGTGTTTTTACACACAAGGTGTGAAACTAAAAAGACCCCACATTCCTTAATTAACTAAAAGAATAAGAAAAGTTAGTTTCTCCAGCAAAAATCATTTTTTAAAATTCTGATTTCCTAAGTGATTGCTTTAGGCTATTGGTTCTCAGAATCTGGTTTCTGGAACAGCAGCAGCACCTTAGTACTTAGAAGTACAGATTCTAGAGTAAAGAATCAGTACTTAGAAACACAGATTCTCAGGTCCCACCCAGACCTACTGAATCAGCAACTCTGAAAGTGGAGCCCATCACAATCTTGACAAGCTTCCCATGGAATTCTGATGCCTACTAAAGTTTGAGACCAGCCACTTTCGATCTGGAACCTAAATACACAAGCTGGAATAGATAGGCCTGGATTTCTGGGTAGACTCATTGGTCCTTCTTGGATCTCAGTCTTGCCTGCTGATCCCTCTTGAGGATGTTTTCAAGGCCCCAACTCGGATCAGTTACATCTGAATCTGCCTTAGCATCTGCATTTTAAAAGTCCTCTGGTGGTGCTGATGAGCAGCGGGATGGAAAGATGCTGTTGCAGGTCAGCAACTTAGCGCAGGTTTACCGTAGACTAACCTGTGCTTGTTCCTGTGCCTTTTCTGTTGACCCTGCTTTTCTGCTTTACTGCACTGGCTGAAACACATGAGCCAAAGGATGTGGATTAACTGCCAGTGTAGCTTAGATAAGACTTATTTCCATTTGGGAAACTTTGTATTCAATTTAAAAATCAACCCACTATCCCTCAGATTATTAAAGACTCCACTACTGATTCCCTTGCTCTTGGACTTAACCTTTTCAGTCCATTCTCCACATTATATTCAGTGTTATCTTTCTAAAATGCAAATCTGATCATGTCCAGGCTCTTTAAGAATGGCTTGCAAGGCTGTGCATAAACTTCTGTTTTGTCTATCCACTATATCCTCCCAAATTCCTTTTGTGTTTCTGTGTTATAGCCATTCTAATGTTTAGTTTAGTACGTTAGTTTGACCAAGCTTGTCTTCTCTCTCCTCCTATCATAGAACATGTTATTCTCTTTTCTTGGAACACTGCTCCCTGACACATGGTCATCTCACCATACATTCATCCAAGTCTTTGATATGATTTCTTCCAAGAAAGGAATTCTTTGGTGGCTCAGATGGTTAAGCATCTGCCTACAATGCGAGAGACCTGGGTTCAATCTCTGGGTCTGGAAGATCCTCTGGAAAAGGAAATGGCAACCCACCCCAGTACTCTTGCTTGGAATATTCCATGGACGGAGGAGCATGGTAGGGTAGAGTCCATGGGGTCAAAAAGAGTCGGACATGACTGAGCAACTTCACTTTCACTTCCAAGAAAACTTAACTGATTATCCAAGCTTGAGAGAACACTCTGTGAGGAACCTTGAAATATTTATTATGATACTGTTATAACTTGCTTATGTCTCTGAAATTTCAGTAGACTTGAAAACTAAAGAAGTTATTTTTCATATTTTATCACTGAATTTTTATCTATATCTAGCCCAGAGCCTATCCATAAAAGTTTTCCATAAATCTTTATTGAGTGAATGAAGGGATTATTTTAAAATAATATCAACATAGGTAACAAAACCAAATAGCTAATTAAAAGTAAACAAATCATGAACAAAAATTTTTCTTGAAAAGGTAATCTATAACCAGGAGTTTTCCAAATGGTTGGCATATTGAATGCAGCACATTCCCAGCATCATCTTTTAGGATTTGAAATATCTCGACTGGAATTCCATTACTTACACTAGCTTTGTTCGTAGTGATGATTCCTAAGGCCCACTTGATTTTGCATTCCAGGATGTCTGGCTCTAGATGAGTGATCAGACCATCGTAGATATCTGGGTCATGAAGACCTTTTCTGTATTGTTCTGTATATTCTTGCCACCTCTTCTTAATATCTTCTGCTTGTTAGATCCATAGCATTTGTGTAATTTATTGTGGCTATCTTTGCATGAAATGTTCCCTTTGTATCTCTAATTTTCTTGAAGTGTTCTCTAGTCTTTCCCATCCTATTGTTTTCCTCTATTTCTTTGCATTGATCACTGAGGAAGGCTTTCTTATCTCTCCATGCTCTTCTTTGGAATTCTGCATTCAAATGGGTATATCTTTCCTTTTCTCTTTTAGCTGCTCTTCTTTGAGAGCTATTTGTAAGGCCTCCTCAGACAACCATTTTGCCTTTTTGCATTTCTTTTTCTTGGGGATGGTCTTGATCCCTGCCTCCTGTACAGTGCCATGAACCTCCATCCATAGTTCTTCAGGCACTCTATCAGATCTAATCTCTTGAATCTGTTTGTCATTTCCACTGTATAATTGTAAGGGATTTGATTTAGGTCATAACTGAATGGGCTAGTGGTTTTCCCTACTTTCTTTAAGTCTGAATTTGGCAATAAGGAATTCATGATCTGAGCCACAGTCAGCTCCCAGTCTTGTTTTTGCTGACTGCATAGAGCATCTCCATCTTTGGCTGCAAAGAATTTAATCAATCTGATTTCCATATTGACCATTTGGTGATGTCCATGTGTAGAGTTGTCTTGTGTTGTTGGAAGAGGGTGTTTGCTATGACCATTGCATTCTCTTGGCAAAAGTCTGTTAGCCTTTGCCTTGCTTCATTTTGTACTGAAAGGCCAAACTTGCATGTTACTCCAAGTATCTCTTGACTTCCTCCTTTTGCATTCCAGCCCTACAATAAAAAGGACATCTTTTTTGGGTGTTAGTTCTAGAAGGTCTTGTAGGTCTTCATAGAACCATTCAGCTTCAGCTTCTTCAGCATTCCTGATTGGGGCATAGACTTGGATTACTGTGATATTGAATTGTCTGCCTTGGAAACGAACAGAGATCATTCTTTCATTTTTGAGATTGCACCCAAGTACTGCATTTCAGACTCTTTTGTTGACAGTGAGGGATACTGCATTTCTTATAAGGGATTCTTGCTCACAGTAGTAGATATAAAGGTCATCTGAGGTAAATTCACCCATTCCAGTCCATCTTAGTTCGCTAATTCCTAGAATGTTGACTTTCACTCTTGCCATCTTCTGTTTGACCACTTCCAATGTGCCTTGATTCATGGACCTGACATTCTAGGTTCCTATGCAATATTGTTCTTTACAGCATCAGACTTTAGTTCCATCACCAGTCACATCCACAGCTGGGTGTTGTTTTTGCTTTGGCTCTATCTCTTCATTCTGGGGTTATTTCTCCCCTGATCTCCAGTAGCATATTGGGCACCTACTGACCTGGGGAGTTAGTCTTTCAGTGTCCTTTTTGCCTTTTTATACTGTTCATGGGGTCCTCAAGGCAAGAATACTGAAATGGCTTGCCATTCCCTTTTTCAGTGGACCACATTTTGTCAGAACTGTTCACCATGAGCTGTCCATCTTTGGTGGCCCTACATGGCATGGCTCATAGTTTCATTGAGTTATGACTGTGGTCCATGTGATCAGTTTAATTAATTTTCTGTGGTTGTGGTATTCATTCTGTCTATGCTCTGATGGATAAGGATAAGAGGTTTATGGAAGCTTCCTGATGGGAGAGACTAACTGAGGGGGAAACTGAGTCTTGTTCTGATGGGTGGGGCCATGCTCAGTAAATCTTTTATCCAATTATTTGTTGATGATGCTATTAAAGTGCTGCACTCTATATGCCAACAAATTTGGAAAACTCAGCAGTGACCACAGGACTGGAAAAGGTCAGTTTTCACTCCAATCCTGAAGAAAGGCAATGTGAAAGAATGTTTGAACTATCACCCAGTTGCACTCATCTCACATGCTAGCAAAGTAATGCTCAAAATTCTCCAAGCCAGGCTTCAACAGTATGTGAACTGTGAACTTCCAGATGTTCAAGCTGGATTTAGAAAAGACAGAGGAACCAGAGATTAAATTGCCAACATTCTTTGGATCATTGAAAAAGCAAGAGAGTTCCAGAAAAACATCTACTTCTGTTTTATTGATTACGCCAAAGCCTTTGACTGTGTGAATGACAAGAAACTGTGGAAGATTCTTAAAGAGATGAGAATACAAGACCACCTGATCTGCCTCCTGAGAAATCTGTATGCAGGTCAAGAAGCAACAGTTAGAACTGGACATGAAACAACAGACTGGTTCCAAATAGGAAAAGGAGTACGTCAAGGCTGTATATTGTCACCCTGCTTATTTAACTTATATGCAGAGTACGTCATGAGAAACGCTGGGCTGGATGAAGCACAAGCTGGAATCAAGATTGTCGGGAGAAACATCAGTAACCTCAGATATGCAGCTGACAGCACCCTTACGGCAGAAAGCAAAGAAGAACTAAAGATCCTCTGATGAAAGTGAAAGAAGAGCATGAAAAATTGGCTTAAAGCTCAACATTCAGAAAACTAAGATCATGGCACCTGGTCCCATCACTTCATGGCAGACAGATGGGAAACAGTTGAAACAGTGGCTGACTTTATTTTTAGGGGGTCCAAAATCACTGTAGATGGTGACTGAAGCCATGAAATTAAAAGATGTTTGCTCTTTGGAAGAAAAGCTTTTGCCAACCTAGATGGTGTTTTAAAAAGCAGAGACGTTACTTTGCCAACAAAGGTCAGTCTAGTCAAAGCTATGATTTGTCCAGTAGTCACATATGGATGTGAGAGTTGGACTATAAAGAAAACTGAGCACAGAAAAATTGATTCTTTTCAACTGTGGTGTTGGAGAAGACTCTTGAGAGTCCCTTGGACTGCCAGGAGATCCAACCAGCCATTCGTAAAGGAAATCAGTCCTGAATATTTATTGGAAGGACTGAAGCTAAAGTTGAAACACCAATCCTTTTGCCACCTGATGTGAAGAACTGACTCATTGGAAAAGACTCTGATGCTGGGAAAGGTTGAAGGCAGGAGAAGGAGATGACAGAGGATGAGATGGTTGGATGGCATCACCAACTCGATGGACATGAGTTTGAGCAAGCTCCTGGAGTTGGTGATGGACAGGGAAGCCTGGCATGTTGCTGTCCACGGGATCGCAAAGAGTCAGACATGACTAAGTGACTGAACTGAATAGTCAGGAGTATTAAACCATGTGTGCACATGTGTCCTCAGTCCCTTGAGTCATGTCTGACTCTTTTGTGACCCTATGGACTATAGCCTGCCAGGCTCCTCAGTCCATGGGATTCTCCAGGGAGGAATACTGGAGAATCTCGCTAACCCAGGATTGAACCTGCGTCTCTTGAGTCTCCTGCATTGCAGGTAGATTCTTTACCACTGAGCCACGGGGAAGCCCCTTTCTTAAACCATCCAGACACTAATCTTTTACTTTGCATCTTGTGGAAAGTAAGTGTTTTCTGACAGAACATTTCAGAGATGCTGTTGTGTTATTAAAGAGATATCTGCAGCCCTTAGTTTTTCATATAGAAGTATTCTGTAGTCGAATAAGTTTGGGAGGTATAAAGTTAAGCAGCTTTCTTTAGTGCAACTCATTCAGGATCTTTATTATGCTAATATGCTTTGTAAATCTCCAAAAGAAAAAAAATAGCATTTCTTTGAAATATTTTGACGGACATGTTCCAGAATTAATTGTTAATTTATTGAAGTACTTTGAGAAACTACTTAGCTTAAAACTATCAGTAAATGTTTTACTTCAAGAAAGTTAAAGGAAAATAGGAATGGGGGTGTTAGTAATTTTCTCCATTTCTTCAGGAAGCTAATCAATCAGAATTATTTTCTGAACTCTGTAAACTTAATGAACTCAAAAAAGGAAAAAAAATGTATATATGTGTGTGACCAATTTAAAAAGTGACCAATTTATATATATATATATATTTTTTAAGACTATTTGAAAGTATACATTATTGTGTACAGAACACAGCATGGTAAGTATTAGATACTGATTTTTCTTGGTGTGTTCAGCTGTAATATTCTTGTTGATCATACAATTCACTGTGGTACTTATGTTTTTTAATTGTGAATTTTATAAATACACAGTAGCCTAGAGAAAAAGTATAGCAATGTCAGCTGAAAGAGAAAAGGAAAACAAAGATAAAGGAGGAAACTAAGTGGGCCCTGAAAGAAGATAATGTGGGACGTTTCTGGAATCTTGGAGTTGGGGGGGTCAGATATGTTGAACAGTAGAATGAGGCATCCTTTGTTTCCAAAGTTAGGCTTTGAATTTAATGGATGCCTCTCCCTTTTGTATGCATTTAGACCAAGGAGCTTCTGGGAGAAATGGTACTGACACCTTGATGGCTGAGATTTAAAGGTGTAAAAGTGTATCTGATTGATTAGAATGGAATTGGCTGAGTGAAGCTTGCCGTTTTCAAGCTTGAGTTCCTCAAAAAGAGGTTCTGTGCAGCAGGAGAAGCTGGGCCAGTGAACCATACTGAATGCCAAAGTCTAAGTAATGTGAGGAAAGTGAATTTCAGTCCCACTGTGCACTAAATTCCAGAACCTCTCTAGCTGCCATTCTGGCTCTGAGAGGACATCTGGAGACTGTTGAGTGCTATAACAAAGAGGCACTAAAGAGCTCTCACACATGGGGCCATGGAACTTGTTAGTGTAGTACTAGTAGAAGTTTTGTGTGTGTGCATGAACCTACATGGGCATGTGTGCACATGCATTCATGCTTCATCACTGCTGTTTCCACTGGGGACTGTTCCTCTTCCATTCCATGTGGTTCTAAGAGGGTCTATCAGTCTCATAGTCCACCGTTGCCTAGCAACAAGGCTGGGCCCAGATCTGGCCTAGCTCATCAGGATAGTCTATCTGCCTAGCCAACGGGTAATAGTTCAGGGGTGGACGTGCAACCCAAGCAGGATCTACCTGAGTGCTTCATGAGTTGAATACACTCATGATAGAGTGGAAAGAAACATTTGCTTACTTACAAATACCAGCATGAATTTGTGTTTGGTTTCCCTTTTATTGTTTAAATTTTTATGTTATATTGGAGTGTAGTTGATTAACAATGTTGTGTTAGTTTCAGGCATACAGCTGCTGCTGCTGCTGCTGCTAAGTCACTTCATTTGTGTCTAACTCTGTGCAACCCCATAGACGGCAGCCCACCAGGTCTACTGTCCACAGGCTTCTCCAGGCAAGAATACTGGAGTGGGTTGCCATTTCCTTCTCCCAATTATTTTTAGTGGCTGAGTAATACTCCATTGTGCTTATGTACCTCACCTTCTCTATGAATTCCTTCTATATGGACATTTAGGTTGCTACCATGTCTTGGCTACTGTAAACACTACTACAATGAACATTGGGGTGCATATGTCCTTAAGAATCATGGTTTTCTGTGGATATATGTCCAGGAGTGGGATTGCTGGATTATATGGCAGCTCAACTGTTAGTTTAAGGAACCTCCATACTATTCTCCATAGTGACTGTACCAGTTTTACTTTCCCACCAACAGTGAACGAGGATTCTCTTTTTTTTTCTCCCCACCCTTTCCAGCATTTATTATTTGTGTACTTTTTGATAAGGACCATTCTGACTGGTGTGAAGTGATATCTCATTGTAGTTTTGATTTGCATTTCTCTAATGATTAGCAATGTTGAGCATATTTTCATGTGCCTCTTGGCAATCTGTTTGGAGAAATGTCTATGTGGGTCTTCTGCTCATTTTTGATTGGGTTGTTTGTTTTCTAGATACTTAGCTATATGAGCTGTTTGTAAATTTTGGAGGTTAATCTCTTGTCAGTAGCATTGTTTGCAAGTATTCTTGCAAAAAAAAAAAAAACAAGACTCAGTGGGGGTTTTTTGCTTTGTTTTGTTTTTGGTTTCCTTTGTTATGCAAAAGCTTTTGAGTTTAATTAGGTCTCATTTGCTTTATTTTTGTTTTTATTTCTGTTACTCTGGGAGACAGATCAAAAAAGATATTGCTGCAATTTATGTCAAAGAGTGTTCTGCCTATATTTTCCTCAAAGAGTTTTATAGTGTCCAATCTTACATTTAGATCTTGAATCCAGTTTGAGTTTACTTTTGTGGTGGCTCACATGGTAAAGAATCTGCTTGCAGTGCAGGAGTCCCGGGTTTGAGCCATGGGTCAGGAAGATCCTCTGGAGATGGAGATGACAACCCACTCCAGTATTCTTGCCTGAAGAATTCCATGTGCAGAGGAACCTGGTGGGATATAGTCCATGGGATCGCAAATAGTTGGATATGACTGAGCAACTAACCCTTTCACTTTCATATGATGTTAAAGACTGTATTTGTTTCATTCTTTTACATGGAGCTGTCCAGTTTTCCTAGCATCACTTACTAAAGAAACTATCTTTCCTCCATTATATAGTCTTACCTCCTTTGTCATAGATTAATTGACCATAGGTGCGTGGGTTTATTTCTGGGTTTCTATCCTGTCCCATTGATCTATATTTCAAATTTTGTGTTAGTACCATGCTGTTTTGATGACTGTCTTTGTAGTATAATCTATAGTCAGAGAGCCTGATTGCTCTAGCTCCGTTTTTCTTAAGATTGCCTTGGCTATTTGGGGGTCTTTTGTGTCTCTACAAATTTTAAAAGTTTTTGTTCTAGTTCTGTGAAAAACGTCATTGGTAATTTAATAGGGATTGCATTGAATCTGTAGATTACCTTGAGTAGTACAGTCATTTTGACAGTATTGATTCTTTTAATCAAAGATTATGGTACATCTTTCTGTTTGTGTCCACTTTAGTTTCTTTCATCAGTGTCTTATAGCTTTCTGAGAACAGGTCTTTTGTCTCCTTAGGTAGATTTACTCCTAGGTATTTTATTCTTTTTGATACAATGGTAAATGGGAATGTTTCCTTAATTTCTCTTTCTATTTTTTCATTGTTAGTATATAGGAATGCAAGAGATATCTGTGCATTAATTTTGTATACTACAGTTTTACTAAATTTACTGATAACCTCTAGTAGTTTTCTGGTAAAGCAGCTTTAGAATTTTCTTGGTATGGTATCCTGTCATCTGCAAACAGTGACCATTTTACTTCTTTTCTAATTTGTATTCCTTTAGCTTCCTTTTCTTCTGTGATTGCTGTGGCTAGGACTCCCAAAGCTATGTTGAATTAAAGTGGTGAGAGTTGACATCCTTGTCTGGTTCCTGATCTCAGAGGAAATGCTTTCAGTTTTTCACCCCTGAATATGTTAATTGTAGGTTTGCCATATTTGGCCTTTATTATGTTGAGGTATGTTCCTTCTGTACTCACTTTCTAGAGAATTTGTATCATAAGTTGGTATTTAATTTTGTCAGAACCTTTTTCTGCATCTATTGAGATTATATAGTTTTTATCCTTCAGTTTGCTGTGGTGTATGAAACTGACTGATTTACAGATATTGAAAAATCCTTGCATCCCTGGTATAAATCACACTTAATCATTGCATCTGCCTGCAATGCAGGAGACCTGGGTTCAATCCCTGGGTCAGGAAGATCCCCTGAAGAAGGAAATGGCAACCCACCACAGTATTCTTGCCTGGAGAACCCCATGGTCAGAGAAGCCTAGTAGGCTAGAGTCCACGGGGTTGCAAAGAGTTGGACATGACTGAGTGACTTCACTTCTTCACTTCAATCATGGTATATGATCCTTTTGGGACTTCCTAGGTAGTGCTGCTAGTGGTAAAGAACCTACCTGCTAGTTCAGGAAGTGTAAGAAATGTGGGTTCAATCCCTGGGTCAGGAAGATCCCCTGGAGGGAGGGCCTGGCAACCCACTCCAGTTTCTTGCCTGAAGAATTCCATGGGCAGAGAAGCCTGGTGGACTGTGGCCATAGGGTCACAAAGAGTTAGAGTGAATTGCCTTAGCACACACAGCACAGCAAGATCCTTTTAATGTTAGATTTGGGTTGCTAGCCCTTTGTTGAGAATTTTTCCATCTATGTTTATCAGTGATATTGACCTATAATTTTCTTTTTTGTGTCATCTTTGGTTTTGGTATCATAGAATGAATCATAGACTAGAATGATTCTATAGAATAGAATGATTCATTCACTCGTAGAATGAATTTGGAATTTTTCCTTCCTCTGCAATTTTTTTAGAACAGTTTCAGGAGGATGAGTGATTACTTTTCTCTAAATGTTTGATAGAATTTACCTGTAAAGCCATCTCATCCTGGACTTTAGCTGGTTGGGAGTTTTAAAATCACAGTTTCAATGTCAGTATTTGTGGTTGGCCTGTTAATATTTTCTCTTTCTGGTTCAGTCTTGGGAGATTGTACCTTTCTAGGAATTTGTCCATTTCTTCTAGGTTATCCATTTGATTGGCATATAGCTGCTTGTAGTAATCTCTTAAGATCCTTTGTATTTTCATGGTGTTCACTGTAACTTCTTGTTTTGTAAACAGTTTTTTAATAATTGTATTTACTTTTGGCTGTCTTGGGTCTTTGTTGCTGTGCGGGCTTTTCTTTAGTTGTAGTGAGCGGGTGCTACTTTCTAGTTGTGGTGAGTAGCCTTCTCACTGTGGTGGCTTCCCCTGTTGCTCAGCAGTCTCTAAAGCATGCAGACTTCAGTTGTTGTGGCTCCGGGGCTCTAGAGCACAGGCTCGATGGTTGTGTTGCACAGGCTTGGTTGCTGTTGGCTGTGGGATCTTCCCAGATCAGGAATTGAACCTGAGTCTCCCTCACTGGCAAGAGGATTCTTTACCACTGAGCCACCAGGAAAGCCCATGACTTCTTTCTCAATTTTATTGATTTGAGACTTTTCCTTCTCTTTCTTGATGAGTCTGCCTAAAGGTTTATCCGTTTTGTTTATCTTTGTGAAGAATCAGCTTTAATTTCATTGATCCTTTCTGTTGTTTCTTTCATCTCAGGTTCTTTTATTTCTGCTCTGATCTTGTGGTCTCTTTCCTTCTACTAGCTTTTAGTTTTGTTTTTTCTTTCTCTAGTTGCTTTAGGTGTAACATTAGGATGTTTATTTGAGATTTTTCTTATTTCCTGAGGTATTTATTTTCCAGTTCGTGGGTCACCCACCCAGCAGATATTTGATTTTATGTTATAGAGGTTGGTCCTCTCCTACCACCTTGTTGTAGCTTCTTCTTTGTCTTTGGCTGTAGAATATATCTTTTAGTGAGTTCCAGTCTTTGTGTTGTTGTTGATGGTTGTTCAGCAGTTGGTTGCGATTTTGGTGTTTCTGTAAGAAGACATGAGTTCATATCTTGTCTCTGCCCCAAGACCATCCTTCTTTTTACAAGAAGGAGACAAGAAATTGGTGACGCCTTTGGCAGCTATTTTCATCAGGATCTTGAGGAGCATGACATGAGGGATCCAGGAAGAGCTGATTGATGTTTAGATTAGCCACAGCTGTGAAGAGTTTCTAGGGTTTCCACCAAAGTTACCAGTGGTATTTTCTGTCCATTTGCACCACTGGGAAAAACAGTGACCAGTCATGGACCATGGTGGGACATGGACCATGGTCAGCTGATGGAAGATAGGGGTATAGAAATGAAATTTGACCTCTAAGAGCTTTATCTGAAGTATTCCTCCCTTGGAGTGTGAAGGGTAAGAACAATGACAAATATTTCATAGTTCAGTTCAGTTCAGTCACTCAGTCGTGTCTGACTCTTTGCAACCCCATGAACCACAGCACACCACGCCTCCCTGTCCATTGACAACTCACAGAGTTCACCCAAACCCATGTCCATTGAGTCGGTGATGCCATCCAACCATCTCGTCCTCTGTCTTCTCCTTCTCCCCTTGCCCTCAATCTTTCCCAGCATCAGTATCTTTTCCAATGAGTCAGCCCTTCACATCAGGTGGCCATAAGTATTGGAGTTTCAGCTTCAACATCAATCCTTCCAATGAACACCCAGGACTGATCTCCTTTAGGATGGACTGGTTGGATCTCCTTGCAGTCCAAGGGATTCTCAAGACTCTTCTCCAATGCCACAGTTCAAAAGCATCAATTCTTCGGTGCTCAGTTTTCTTTATAGTCCAACTCTCACATCCATACATGACCACTGGAAAAACCATAGCCTTGATTAGATGGACCTTTGTTGACAAAGTAATGTCTCTGCTTTTCAATATGCTGTCTAGATTGGTCATAACTTTCCTTCCAATGAGTAAGCATCTTTTGATTTCATGGCTACAATCACCATCTGCAGTGATTTTGGAGCCCAGCAAAATAAAGTCAGCCACTGTTTCCACTGTTTCTCCCATCTATCTGCCATGAAGTGAGGGGACCAGATGCCATGATCTTTGTTTTCTGAATGTTGAGCTTTAAGCCAACTTTTTCACTCTCCTCTTTCACTTTCATCAAGAGGATCTTTAGTTCTTCTTCACTTTTTGCCATAAGGGTGGTATCATCTGCATATCTGAGGTTATTGATATTTCTCCCAGCAATCTTGATTCCAGCCTGCGCTTCCTCCAGCCCAGCGATTCTCATGATGTACTCTGCATATAAGTTAAATAAGCAGGGTGACAATATACAGCCTTGATATACTCCTTTTACTATTTGGAACCAGTCTGTTGTCCCCATGTCCAGTTCCAACTGTTGCTTCTTGACCTGCATACAGGTTTCTCAAGAGGCAGGTCCCATCTCTTTCAGAATGTTCCACAGTTTATTGTGATCCACACAGTTAAAGGCTTTGGCATAGTCAATAAAGCAGAAATAGATATTTTTCTGGAACTCCCTTGCTGTTTTCCATGATCCAGCAGATGTTGGCAATTTGATCTCTGGTTCCTCTGCCTTTTCTAAAACCAGCTTGAACATCTGGAATTTCATGGTTCACGTATTGCTGAAGCCTGGCTTGGAGAATTTTAAGCATTACTTTACTAGCGTGTGAGATGAATGCAATTGTTTGGTAGTTTGAGCTTTCTTTGGCATTGCCTTTCTTTGGGATTAGAATGAAAACTGACCTTTTCCAGTCCTGTGGCCACTGCTGTTTTCCAAATTTGCTGGCATATTGAGTGCAGCACTTTGACAGTGTCATTTTTCAGGATTTGAAATAGCTCAACTAGAATTCCATCACCTCCACTAGCTTTCTTCATAGTGATGCTTCCTAAGGCCCACTTGACTTCAAATTCCTGGATGTCTGGCTCCAGGTGAATGATCACACTATCATGATTATCTTGGTTGTGAAATTATTTGTACAGTTCTTTGTATTCTTGCCACCTCTTCTTAATATCTTCTTTTTCTGTTAGGTCCCTACTATTTCTGTCCTTTGTTGAGCCAGTCTTTGCATGAAATGTTCCCTTGGTACCTCTAATTTTCTGGAAGAGATCTCTAGTCTTTCCCATTCTACTGTTTTACTCTACATCTTTGCATTGATCGCTGAAGAAGGCTTTCTTATCTCTCCTTGCTATTCTTTGGAACTCTGCATTTAAATGTGTATATATTTGCAAGCAAATGTTGGAAATGTCTATAAAAGTGATTGTCTTACAAATACTGAAATTTCTATGAGCATGAGCAGTGGGTAGTACTGCTATTATGATTTAAGATACAGTTTTAAGTGTAATTTCAGACTACTTAAATTGAGAAAGAAGTGTGAAGAAAGGCAATTCCAGGAAGAGGAAAATATTGCCAGTGAAACGTTGGTGTATTCATAAGGTTTGAGAATATTAAGCTGATTACACAAGGTGAAACTTTGGACAAGGTTGTGAGAAATAAGGCTGGCTAATTACAAGAAGACTAGGTTATGGTACAGCTTGTCAGAGAAGTTTACATTTGGTTTAGTATGAAATAAGAGGTAAGTGGAGGGGTTTTTATATTTATTCAACTTATTTTCAATCTAGGTAAAATCACACTTCTTATTTTCCAGTTAGTCATTTGAGTTTTCACATTTCCTTATATAGCATAAGGTCCTCTATTTCTTTTTTTAAAGATATCCCCCTGCATTCCTGCCCCAACCACTCACTAATTTGTCTGAGAAGCAAGGGACTTACCCAATACAAAGGAGATTAGTTCTGCTTCCAGACACCAGACAAGAAGAGAGGACTATACAGTCAGATTAATCCACATCCACCATTGGTTTGGTCACAGGCATTTCACCCAGACAAATGATGTTTCTCCCCTCCTGCAGAGGTGCTCTTATTAGTCCTGATATCTGATCAGAATAGAGGTGGGATTATCTTTGAGAATCAAGGATACAAATCTTAGATAAATATTTTGTCAGACATTGTTTCCTAAAACAGGACACTCTACCACAGTGGCTGGGTCTGAATTAATGCTGACTCACAAGGGAGCAAGAGTGCAGAGATGTTCTTAGCAGGAGTACTCAGAATTCCACAAGCTCCACCTCCCAGCAGCTGATCATGCTGCCCTGCTGCAAATTAGTTTCAAGTTTAACAATATCGAATGTTTCTGAGGATGTGAATAATCTGTTAGCTTTATAGAATTCTGGTAGGAGTACAAATTGTTACACCCACCTTGCAAAACAGTTTCGTGTCTAGCAAAGTTCAGGAATTTGCTTGTACTCAGAAATTCCATTTTCTAAGTGTATACTCAAGAACAGCATGTTCATGACAGAGTTGGCAAAAGCAGGCGAAATGGTCGAGATGTACAGTAATGGAGCATGATGACATAAATTGTAATATGGCCATGGAGTGGATTAAAATTCAGCAGTGAAAATAAATGAACAAGAGCTGCACATGTCAACATGGATAAATCTCACAGACGATGTTGAACAATTACAAAGGCAAGTCATAGAAGAACACATGCAGTTTGAGGCCATATACATCATTTCAAAAATATGAAAAACCAAGCAACATGCAGGTAAAGGATATGTACTTTTGCAGTAACTTCATAAACACAAGGGAATAATAAACACAAACTTCAGAATCCCAGTTCACACTTGAGGGAATGGAGAATGTGACCAAAGACAGGCATATGGGAAGCTCCAAATATATTTTGACTTTATACAGTATAGTAAGAGGCTTACCCATCAGCTCTGTATCTGTTGAACATTTCTACTTTTCCAGCTTTTATCCTTCTCTCTTCCTTTTTTCACCTACTTCTTTTTTTTTTTAACTTTTCATTCTCTATTTCCCACATCTCAAAGCTCAAAGTAATAGAGAAAGGTCAAGTACAAAGGAAGAGAAAAAGAGAAGGAAATAATTTTTTTAAGTTCTAAGTGTACGCATTTTGTCTTTTCAGGCATTTGCTGAACTTCCCTTAATAAAAAGTATAACAGTTATTATGAAAAAGTGTTTTGTTTTCTAGCAGGATTCATCAGAGTTCTTGACACTCTTAAGAGGAAGATTATAGTATATTGTTTATTTCCAAATTTTTTTGATAGGAAATTTCCCTGTTTTCTAAATGTCTGTCTTGGATAATACTATATTCAGTGGAAAAATTATGGAAAATACTGAGTTTGAATTATGACCAAGAATGTTCTCGCAGAAAAGGAGTTAAACATATGTTTTCTGCATTACACATTAGTCTTAAATATTTGAATTGGATTGTCCTACTTTCTACAATGGATTCTTTGTTGATATGGATAATAAAAATTCTTTATGGCAAATACTGCAATTTAGTGAAGTACATAATCCACTTTTAAAAATGTTATATCATGCTTTCTCCTCCAATACTGAATGAGTTCCTACTCTGTTTGAATCTAAGTGCTAGGGACACGATAGTAAACTTTTACTTAGACATAACTAGCAATCTTATGGAACGTGTTTGTAAGAAAAATTATTAGAAATTAATCATCCCTCTATTAAACGCACTTAATACAATAATAAAATAAGGAGCAAAAGTTTCAAAGGCAACCTGAATGTGATTTTTAGTCCCAGGTATATTTCTCAAAATTATTGCAACTTTATGCAGGTAAAGCCTGTGTGTTCATTATGTATTTGAGTTCCCCTTAGTAAAATATTGCTTAGAGAAGGAAAAGTTATCATATGATGAAAATTTCATTTAGAACTTTTGATTCAGTTAGTCCCTGCCTGAATATTCCTTCTTCTGTTAATAGGACTACATTGATCACCAATGACAGCAATATCCTTACCCATTCAAGCTTTTAATTTCATATTTGTATTTTATGACCTGATGTTCTATGCAATATATTCAAACTGTGAAATAAAAATACCAGTGTCATTGAGTCTGAGACTTGATGTAATTGATGAAAATAAAGTTGGAAAAATACTGTAAACAAATCCTTCTAAATGAAAATCTAGCAGAATAAGAATTGTTAGCAAATAAAGGAAAATATAAGAGTAACAAAATAGATTATTCAGGCATGAATTATTAAGAGAGATGCTTGAAAATTTCAGTATACTGTCAACTATGTTTTTAAAAAGTATTCTTAAAGATTATCCACAAAAGCCAAATAGAAAGGCAATCATACTCTAACTAACTCATTTTTTGCAAAAAATGCTATATCAAGAGTTAACTCTTTTGCTTTACTCTTTGTTCAACAAACTAGAACACAATTGAAATATAATCTAAAGTTTGTTAAACATGTGGTTTTAGAATTTTCCATTTCATCTGTCAAGAAAACATCGAGCTAGCCTTATTTTTCACTATTTATTATGAGGAAAATTCATAATCTTACAAAAACAATATCTTAAAGGCTTTCACTTTAATATCATGGTCAGTTATTCTCAGATAATGAAGATTTCCTACACTGGTGTTCTCTTAGTCAAAGAATACATCTTAAAGTCACACTGAAGTCTGGAGCCCTGTTTTCTCAATAAATGAGTTCCTGATTCTGGTTTTGAAAATTAGAGTTAGTAGACTTAGCCATGTGCCTGAGATTGTTAAAATAGCGAATCTTTCATCTTTAATAGAATTATACTTATTTCCAAGTACTATGCTCTTGAGGGGCTTCCCCGGTGGCTCAGAAGGTAAAGAATCCACCTGCAATTCAGGAGACCACCTGCAATGCAGGAGATCCAGTTTCAATCCCCAGGTCAGGAAGATCCTTTGGAAAAGGAAATGGCTACCCACTCCAGTATTCTTGCCTGGGAAATCTCATGGACAGAAGGGCCTGACAGGCTATAGTCCATGGGGTCACAAGTGTTGAACATGACTTAGCAACTAAACCACAACCACTCACTATGCTCTTGGCACCAAAGCAGTGAAAACAGCAAATGATGATGGCTCCTGTGTTCTCATCCTTGGAGCCAGTGAGTCTGTTATTTTACATGATAAAAATAACTTGCAGATGTGATTACATTAAGGATCCTAAAATGTGGGAGAGGATCCAGTATTAACCAGATAGGGCCCTTAAAAGAGAGAAGCAGGAGGGTCAGAACATTTATATTTAGAAAATGTAAGGATGGAAACTGAATTCAGAGAGAAGAGATTAGGCTGCAGGTCTTGAAGTTAGAGGAAGGGGCCATGGGGAAAGAAATGCAGGCAACCTCTAGAAGCTGGAAAAGGCAAGGAAACAGTCTCCTTAGAGCCTCCAGATGATATGTAATCCTGTGGACCCATTTTAGACTCCTGATGTCCTGAATTTTAAGAGAATATATTTGTGTTGTTTGAAAGCACTAATTTGGTAGTGATTTGCTACAGCAGCAAGATGAAACCAACACAGTTTCATCTGGAATTTTTAAAAAATTTTATTGGATACAGTTGATTTACAATGTTGTATTAGTTTCAGGTATACAGCAAAGTGAATCAGTTATACATGTATCTATTCATTTTTTACATTCTTTTCCCATATAGGCCATTACAGAGTATTGAGTAGAGTTCCCTGGGCTATAACAGAAGTTTCTTGTTAGTTATGTGTTTTATATATATGTATGTATGTATATGTGTGTGTGTGTGTGTGTGTGTGTGTACATATATATATAGTAGTGTATATATGGCAATCCCAATCTCCCAATTTACCCCTGCTTTGTACCCTTTATCTAGATTCCACGTATATAAGTGATATCATATGATATTTGTTTTTCTTTGTCTGAATTCACTCAGTATGGCAGTATGTAGGTCCATCCATGTTGCAGCAAATGGCATTATTTCATTCTCTTTATGTCTGAATAATATTCCATTTCATACACACACACACACACACACATCTTCTTTATCCATTCCTCTGTGGATGGACAATTTGGCTGCTTCCATGTGTTCTTGCCTCAAGAATCCCAGGGACGGGGGAGCCTGGTGGGTTGCCATCTATGGGGTTGCACAGAGTCGGACACGACTGAAGCGACTTAGCAGCAGCAGCAGCAGCAACACGTCCTAGATATTGTACATAGTGCTGCAGTGAACATTTGGGTGCATGTATCTTTTTGAATTATGGTTTTCTCTGCATATATGCCTGGGAGTGGGATTACTGGATCATATGGTAGCTTTGTTGTTTAGTCACTAAACTGTGTCCGACTTTTGTGACCCCATGCACTATAGCCCACCAGGCTCCTCTGTCCGTGGGATTTCCCAGGCAAGAATATTGGAGTGGGTTGTCATTTCCTTCTCCAGGGAATCTTTCTGACCCAGAGACGGAACCCACATCTCCTCCACTGGCAGGCAAATTCTCTTCCACTGAGCCATGTGGGAAGCCCTATGGCAGCTCCACTCAGGTTTTAAGGAACCTCCATAGTGTTTGTACCAAATTACTTTCCCACCAACAATATGGGAGGGTTCCCTTTTTCTCCACACCCTCTCCAGCACTTATTGTTTGTAGACTGATTAATGATGGCCATTCTGACAGGTGTGAAGTGATACCTTATTGTAGTTTTGATTTCTATTTCTCTAATAATTGATGATGTTGAGCATCTTTTTGTGTGTTTTTTTGGTTTGTTTTCAGGCAAGGCCCCTGCTACAGCAGAGGGAGGGCAAGAACTAACAACGGATTCCCTTGTTGACTCACTCCCCCGAGGGGTGGACGGATTTGTCCCTTATATGGGGTGAAGGCAGGAGTCTTCCCAGGGGGCAGGCTGGAGGGTTGGTTTAGTTGTTTGCCCGCTCCTTGTGGTATTGTGTGTAGTGGGCATCCCTAGTACCCTGCTTTTTTACTCCTGACTCCCTGCTTTTGCTCTGGGCTCTTCAAAAGTGGCAGTTGAATTTTTGGCTTCTTTGTATCTTTTGACCAGAATTTGCCTCAACTTCTCATGCATGCGGTTTCTTTGTATTTTGTTGCTTGAGGAGAGTTGTGTCCAGGTGCAAGCATTGCTACACTTGCAACAAATGGTCCCACGTCCCATCCTGTTTCATCCCCCACTGAGAAACTCTACACTCTTATTCTTATTCTTAAGGGGTCAGGGGCCAAAGGCCTCTTCTGAAACTTCTTCCTGCTCGACAGGGGCCATAGACCCTAGCCCACTCTGCTGCTGCTGCTGCTAAGTCACTTCAATCATGTCCGACTCTGTGCGACCCCATAGATAGCAGCCCACTAGGCTCCACCGTCCCTGGGATTCTCCAGCCCACTCTAGAGGTGTAAAAGTCCCTTGCTGATTGTTTGAGGACCTATAGGGACCTGGGGTACTTTCCACTATAATGGGCTGAATTCCTTGAGCCATTATGAGCCTTACTTCAAACTGTTGAAGCCTAAAAACCACAAACTTAACCAAAAGGTTAAACAAGAGCAAAAAAGGAGAGGAGCAACAATAGCCATTAAAGGGCCTAGAAAGGGAGGGAACCAGGTTAACTTTGGCTTCCTTAACTGTTGACTGGACAAGGGAGGCAATATCAGCCCTGCCAAAATTATCAAGCCACTCTTTCTGGGTCTATATTTCCTTAATAATAATTTTAACATGTCCTGTCACATTGATCCAGGTGCAGCAGGAAGCGTTAATTGTCCCACAATCTCTACCTAGTTCTGCCAGAAGGAACTCAGGAGTCATATGGTTGTCAAGAGACATATCAGCCAAAGATACAAGAATGGTTCCAAGTCTCATTAAGATTTCAGATAATTCTTCCCCAACCCACCATATAATTTTACTTACTTGTTCATGGTGCCTGTCTTTTGAATAGGTATCTCATGTTTTGTTCTTTTGTTGTGACCTATGAGGTTTCTAGAGGTAAAAGCTTTAGTCTGAGCAAATGTTACTGTTCAGTTGCTCGGTCATGTCCAACTCTTTGCAACCCCATGGACTGCAGCACACCAGGTTTCCCGGTCCTTCATCATCTCCTGGAGCTTGCTCAATCTCATGTCCTTTGAGATGGTGATGCCAGCAACCATCTTGTCCTCTGTTGTCACCTTCTCCTCTGCCTTCAGTCCTTCCCAGCATCAGGGTCTTTTCCAATGAGTCAGCTCTTCACATTAAGTGGCCAAAGTATTAGAGCTTCAGCATCAGTCCTTCCAGTGAATATTCAGGATTGATAGCCTTAAGGATTTACTGGTTTGATCTCCTTGCAGTCCAAGCGTCTCTCAAGAGTCTTCTCCAACACCACAGTTCTAAATCATCAATTCTTTAGCACTCAGCCTTCTTTATGATCCAACTGTCAGGAGTACATGCCTCCTGGAAAAATCATGTCTGTGCTCAGTCACTTCAGTTGTGACCACTGCTGTGTGACCCTATGGACTTCAGCCTGCCAGGCTTCTCTTTCTGTGGGATTCTCTAGGCAAGAATACTGGAGTGGATTGCCATGCCCTCTCCCAGGGGATCTTCCTGACCCAGGGATTGAACCCGTGTCTCTTAAATCTCCTGCATTGTGGGTGGATTCTTTACCACTGGGCCACCAGGGAAGCCTAGCTTTGACTATTTGGACCATTGTCAGCAAAGTAATGCCTTTGCTTTTTAATCCTCTGTCTAGGTTTGTCATAACTTCTTCCAATGAGCAAGCGTCTTTTAATTTCATGGCTGCAGTCATTGTCCACAGCAGTTTTGGAGTCCAGGAAAGTAACGTCTGTCACTGTTTCCATTGTTTCCCCACTATTTGCTTTGAAGTGATGGAACTGGTCGCCATGATTTTCATTTTTTGAATGTTGAGTTTTAAGCCAGTTTTGTCACTCCTCTTTCACCTTCATCAAGAGGCTCTTTAGTTCCTTTTTGCTTTCTGATATAAAGGTGGTGTCATCTGCATATCTGAGGTTATTGATGTTCCCCCTGCACTCTTGATTCCAGCCTGTGTTTCATCCAGCCCAGCATTTCACATGATGTACGCTGAACATAAGTTAAATAAGCAGGGTGACAATATATAGCCTTGACATACTCCTTTTCCGATTTTGAACCAGTCCATTGTTCCATATCCAGTTCTTTTTTTTTTTTTTGGTTCATTTTTAATTTTTTAAAATTTATTTATTCTAATTGGAGGTTAATTACTTTACAATATTGTATTGGTTTTGCCATACATCAACATGAATCTGACACGGGTATACACGTGTTCCCCATCCTGAACCCCCCTCCCACCTCCCTCCTCGTACCATCCCTCTGGGTCATCCCAGTGCACCAGCCCCAAACATCCTGTATCATGCATCGCACCTGGACTGGCGATTCATTTCATATATGATATTATACATGTTTCAATGCCATTCTCCCACATCAACCCACCCTCTCCCTCTTCCACAGAGTTCAAAAGACTGTTCTATACATCTGTGTCTCTTTTGCTGTCTCACATACAGGGTTATCATTACCATCTTTCTAAATTCCATATATATGTGTTAGTATACTGTATTAGTGTATTTCTTTCTGGCTTACTTCACTCTGTATAATAGGCTCCACTTTTATCCACCTCATTAGAACTGATTCAAATGTATTCTTTTTAATGGCTGAGTAATACTCCATTGTGTATATGTACCACAGCTTTCTTATCCATTCATCTGCTGATGGACATCTAGGTTGCTTCCATGTCCTGGCTATTATAAACAGAGCTGTGATGAACATTGGGGTACACGTGTCTCTTTCCATTCTGGTTTCCTCAGTGTGTATGCCCAGCAGTGGGATTGCTGGGTCATAAGCAGTTCTATTTCTGGTTTTTTAAGGACTCTCCACACTGTTCTCCATAGTGACTGTACTATTTTGCATTCCCACCAACAGTGTAAGAGGGTTCCCTTTTCTCCACACCCTCTCCAGCATTCATTGCTTGTAGACTTGTGGATAGCAGCCATTCTGACTGGCGTGAAATGGTACCTCATTGTGGTTTTGATTTGCATTTCTCTGATAATGAGTGATGTTGAGCATCTTTTCATGTGTTTGTTAGCCATCTGTACATCTTCTTTGGAGAAATGTCTGTTTAGTTCTTCAGCCCATTTTTTTATTGGGTCGTTTATTTTTCTGGAATTGAGCTGCAGGAGTTGCTTGTATATTTTTGAGATTAGTTTTTTGTCAGTTGCTTCATTTGCTATTATTTTCTCCCATTCTGAAGGCTATCTTTTCACCTTGCTTATAGTTTCCTTTGTTGTGCAGAAGCTTTTAATTTTAATTAGGTCCAATTTGAATTTTTTGCTTTTATTTCCAATATTCTGGGAGATGGGTCATAGAGGATCCTGCTGTGATTTATGTTGGAGAGTGTTTTGCTTATGTTCTCCTCTAGGAGTTTTATAGTTTCTGGCGTTTAGATCCTTAATCCATTTTTAGTTTATTTTTGTGCATGGTGTTAGAAAGTGTTCTAGTTTCATTCTTTTACAAGTGGTTGACCAATTTTCCCAGCACCACTTGTTAAAGAGATTGTCTTTTCTGCATTGTATATTCTTGCCTCCTTTGTCAAAGATAAGGTGTCTGTAGCTAAATGGATTTATCTCTGGGCTTTCTATTTTGTTCCATTGGTCTATATTTCTGTCTTTGTGCCAGTACCATACTGTTTTGATGACTGTGGCTTTGTAGTAAAACCTGAAGTCAGTTAGGTCAGTTCCATTCTTCTTTCTCAAGATTGCTTTGGCTCTCCGAGGTTTTTTTGTATTTCTAATTGTGAAATTATTTGTTCTAGCTCTGTGAAAAATACCGTTGGTAGCTTGATAGAGATTGCATTGAATCTATAGATTGCTTTGGGTAGTATACTCATTTTCACTATATTGATTCTTCCAATCCATGAACATGGTATATTTCTCCATCTATTAGTGTCCTCTTTGATTTCTTTCACCAGTGTTTTATAGTTTTCTATATATAGCTCTTTAGTTTCTTTAGGTAGATATATTCCTAAGTATTTTATTCTTTTCATTGCAATAGTGAATGGAATTGTTTCCTTAATTTCTCTTTCTATTTTCTCATTATTAGTGTATAGGAATGCAAGGGATTACTGTGTGTTGGTTTTATATCCTGCAACTTTATTCATTGATTAACTCTAATAATTTTCTGGTGGAGTCTTTAGGGTTTCCTATGTAGAGGGTCATGTCATCTACAAACAGTGAGAGTTTTACTTCTTCTTTTCCAATTTGGATTCCTATTATTTCTTTTTCTGCTCTGATTGCTGCGGCCAAAACTTCCAGAACTATGTTGAATCGAAGTGGTGACAATGGGCACCCTTGTCTTGTTCCTGACTTTAGGGGAAATGCTTTCAATTTTTCACCATTGAGGATAATGTTTGCTGTAGGTTTGTCATACATAGCTTTTATTGTGTTGAGGTATGTCCCTTCTATTCCTGCTTTCTGGAGAGTTTTTATCATAAATGGATGTTAAATTTTGTCAAAGGCTTTCTCTGCATCTATTGAGATAATCGTATGGCTTTTATTTTTCAATTTGTTAATGTAGTGTATTACATTGATTTGTGGATATTGAAAAATCCCTGCATCCCTGGGATAAAGCCCACTTGGTCATGGTGTATGATCTTTTTAAAGTGTTGTTGGATTCTGATTGCTAGAATTTTGTTAAGGATTTTTGCATCTATGTTCATCAGTGATATTGGCCTGTAGTTTTCTTTTTTGGTAGCATCTTTGTCAGGTTTTGGTATTAGGGTGATGGTNAGTTTGGAAGTTTACCTTCCTCTGCAATTTTCTGGAAGAGTTTGAGTAGGATAGATGTTAGCTCTTCTCGAAATTTTTGGTAGAATTCAGCTGTGAAGCCATCTGGACATGGGCTTTTGTTTGCTGGAAGATTTCTGATTACAGTTTCAATTTCTGTGCTTGTGATGGGTCTGTTAAGATTCTCTATTTTTTCCTGGTTCAGTTTTGGAAAGTTGTACTTTTCTAAGAATTTGTCTATTTCTTCCAAGTTGTCCATTTTATTGGCATATAATTGCTGATAGTAGTCTCTATGAGCCTTTGTATTTCTGTGTTGTCTGTTGTGGTCTCTCCATTTTCATTTCTAATTTTATTGATTTGATTTTTCTCCCTTTGTTTCTTGATGAGTCTGGCTAATGGTTTGTCAATTTTATTTATCCTTTCAAAGAACCAGCTTTTGGCTTTGTTGATTTTTGCTATGGTCTCTTTTGTTTCTTTTGCATTTATTTCTGCCCTAATTTTTAAGATTTCTTTCCTTCTAACCCTGAGGTTCTCCATTTCTTCCTTTTCTAGTTGCTTTAGGTGTAGATTATTTATTTGACTTTTTTCTTGTTTCTTGAGATATGCCTGTATTGCTATGAACCTTCCCCTTAGCACTGCTTTTATAGTGTCCTACAGGTTTTGGGTTGTGTTTTCATTTTCATTCGTTTCTATGCATATTTTGATTTCTTTTTTGATTTCTTCTGTGATTTGTTGGTTATTCAGCAGCGTGTTGTTCAGCCTCCATATGTTGGAATTTTTAATAGTTTTTCTCCTGTAATTGAGATCTAATCTTACTGCATTGTGGTCAGAAAAGATGCTTGGAATGATTTCAGTTTTTTTGAATTTACCAAGACTAGATTTATGGCCCAGGATGTGACCTGTCCTGGAGAAGGTTCCATGTGCACTTGAGAAAAAGGTGAAATTCATTGTTTTGGGGTGAAATGTCCTGTAGATATCAATTAGGTCTAACTGGTCTATTGGATCATTTAAAGTTTGTGTTTCCTTGCTAATTTTCTGTTTAGTTGATCTATCCATAGGTGTGAGTGGGGTATTAAAGTCTCCCACTATTATTGTGCTATTGTTAATTTCCCCTTTCATACTTGTTAGCATTTGTCCTACATATCGCAATGCTCCTATGTTGGGTGCATATATATTTATAATTGTTATATCTTCTTCTTGGATTGATCCTTTGATCATTATGTAGTGGCCTTCTTTGTCTCTTTTCACAGCCTTTGTTTTAAAGTCTATTTTATCTGATATGTGTATTGCTACTCCTGCTTTCTTTTGGTCTCTATTTGCGTGGAATAACTTTTTCCAGCCTTACACTTTCAGTCTGTATGTGTCCCCTGTTTTGAGGTGGGTCTCTTGTAGACAACATATATAGGGGTCTTGTTTTTGTATCCAATCAGCCAGTCTTTGTCTTTTGGTTGGGGCATTCAACCCATTTACGTTTAAGGTAATTATTGATAAGTATGATCCTGTTGCCATTTACTTTATTGTTTTGGGTTCGAGTTTATACACCCTTGTTGTGTTTCCTGTCTAGAGAAGATCCTTTAGCATTTGTTGGAGAGCTGGTTTGGTGGTGCTGAATTCTCTCAGCTTTTGCTTGTCTGGAAAGCTTTTGATTTCTCCTTCATATTTGAATGAGATCCTTGCTGGGTACAGTAATCTGGGCTGTAGGTTATTTTCTTTCATCACTTTAAGTATGTCCTGCCATTCCCTCCTGGCCTGAAGAGTTTCTATTGAAAGATCAGCTGTTATCCTTATGGGAATCCCCTTGTGTGTTATTTGTTTTTCCCCTGCTGCTTTTAATATTTGTTCTTTGTGTTTGATCTTTGTTGATTTGATTAATATTTGTCTTGGGGTGTTTCACCTTGGATACATCCTGTTTGGGACTCTCTGGGTTTCCTGGACTTGGGTGATTATTTCCTTCCCCATTTTAGGGAAGTTTTCAAGTATTATCTCAAGTATTTTCTCATGGTCTTTCTTTTTGTCTTCTTCTTCTGGGACTCCTATGATTCAAATGTTGGGGCGTTTAACATGGTCCTGGAGGTCTCTGAGATTGTCCTCATTTCTTTTAATTCATTTTTCTTTTTTCCTGATTCATTTCTTTCTACTATTCTATCTTCTACTCCACTAATCCTATCTTCTGCCTCTGTCATTCTACTATTTGTTGCCTCCAGAGTGTTTTTTATCTCATTTATTGCATTATTCATTATATATTGACTCTTTTTATTTTTTCTAGGTCCTTGTTAAACCTTTCTTGCATCTTCTCAATCCTTGTCTCCAGGCTATTTATTTGTGATTCCATTTTTATATCAAGATTTTGGATCATTTTCACTATCATTATTCAGAATTCTTTATCAGGTAGATTCCCTATCTTTTCCTCTTTTGTTTGGTATAGTGGGCATTTCTCCTGTTCCTTTACCTGCTGGGTATTCCTCTGTCTCTTCATCCTGTTTATATTGCTATGTTTGAGGTGGCCTTTCTGTATTCTGGCAGTTTGTGAAGTTCTTTTTATTGTGGAGTTTCCTCACTGTGGGTGGGGTTGTACGGGTGGCTTGTCAAGGTTTTCTGATTAGGGAAGCTTGTGTCGATATTCTGGTGGGTGGACCTGGATTTCTTCTCTCTAGAGTGCAATGAAGTGTCCAGTAATGAGTTATGAGATGTCAGTGGGTTTGGAGTGACTTTGGGCAACCTGTATATTGAAGCTCAGGGGTGTGTTCCTGTGTTGCTGGAGAATTTGCATGGTATGTCTTGCTCTGGAACTTGTTGGCCCTTGGGTGGTGCTTGGTTTCAGTATAGATATGGAGGTGTTTGATGAGCTCCTGTTGATTAATGTTCCCTGGAGTCGGGAGTTCTCTGGTGTTTTCAGGATTTGGACTTAAGCCTCCTGCTTCTAGTTTTCAGTCTTATTTTTACAGTAGCCTCAAGACTTCTCATCAATACAGCAGCATTGATAAAACCTCTAGGTTAAAGATGAAAAGTTTCTCCACAGTGAGGAACACCCAAAGAGGTTCCCAGAGTTACATGGAGAAGAGAAGAGAGACAAGGGAGATAGAGGTGACCCGAATGAGATGAGGTGGAATCAAAAGAGGAGAGAGCAAGCTAGCCAGTAATCACTCCCTTATGTGCGCTCCACAGTCTGGACTGCTCAGAGATGCTCACAGAGTTATACAGAGAAGAGAAGAGGGAGGAAGGAGACAGAGGTGGCCAGGAGGATAAAGGGGGAGGGGGGGATCAAAAGGAGAGAGACAGATCCAGCCAGTAATCAGTACCCTAAGTGTTTTCCACTGTCTGGAACACACAAAGAGATTCACAGAATTGGGTAGAGAAGAGAAGGGGGAGAGAGGAGATAGAGGTGACCTGGTGGAGAAAAAGGAGAGTCCAAAGTGGGAGAGAGCAGTCAAGCCAGTAATCTTGCTCCTAAGTAAAAATGGGCATTGAAGATTGGGTTCTTAAATGTACAAAATTGATAACAAATACCAAAAAGCAAAGATTAAAAATCTAGAGAAGAGGTTGAATTTTCAAAAATACAATATTAAAGAACAGAAAAAAGAAAAAAACTCACAAAAATTATAAAAATATATATATATGAAGTTTGCTTTAATAAATAGGGTCTCTAAAGGAGTAATAGAGGACTTAAAAATTAAAAAAAGATTAANAAAAAACTCACAAAAATTATAAAAATATATATATATGAAGTTTGCTTTAATAAATAGGGTCTCTAAAGGAGTAATAGAGGACTTAAAAATTAAAAAAAGATTAAAAAATGATAGTAAAAATATATCTAGGACTTCCTCTGGTGTTGTGGGCAGTGTCGGGTCAGTTCATTTTCAGCTAGTTCCTTGGTCCGTCTTATATTTCTCAATATCTATAGGCCCCTTCTTATGTAGTCGGTACTAAATACTCAGTTTTAATCTATTGCACTTGTCACTTCCAAGATGGTTCCCTCTGTTTTAGCTTCTGTTTGCTGGTCTCTTCAGTGTCTGATTTCCGCCCTGACACAAGGGGGTGGTGGTGGGCACTTTTTTAGGCTCACTTGTTCAGTCGCGCTGTGGGTAGGGAGGACGCTGCAAACAAATAACACTGGCATGTGCTCGCAGTGTTTCAGCCACACTGGGCCTGCCCCCACTCATGGCGCTTGTGCCCTCCCTGCCCACACTGCTCAGGCTTTAGGTTGCTCCACTGGGAACCATCCGAAGCTGGCCCTGGGCTGCATGCACCTCCCAGGTCTAAGCCGTTCAGGTTTAGGCACTCGGGTAGTCCTCAGAGGCACAGACTTGGTTGGGCCTGCGTTTTGTGCCCTTCCCAGGTCTGAGCAGCTCAGGTGATGCGGTGTTTGGTGAGCGCGGTTGCTGTGATTTATTGCCTCCCCCATCCCTGCCACTCAGTTTTCTGGGTGTACAACTGGGATGCCTTCTCTGGCGGATGTTGACCATCCAGAACCCCAAGAAGTCTTAGTTAGCAAAGAAGCCTGTTTGCAATTTGTAGATAATGCCTCTCTGGGGCTACAATTGCCCCCTTCTGGCTCTGGCTGCCTGTCACCAGAGGGGAATGGTCTGCAGTCAGCTATCTCTTTTCAGTCCTTTGTTCTGTGAGCGGACCTGACTGCATCTTAGGTTAGGGCTTTTCCCGTGGTAGCTATTCCACAATCTGGTTTGCTAGCCCAAGTTAGTTGCCCTCAGGGTATTCAGGCCTGGTTCTTACTCTAAGCAAAGGAGCCCGCGCCCCCCTGCCCAGCCCCCGCTTGCTAGTGGCAGGTACAGGCATCTATGCTGCTTCTCTGCTGAGGGGAGTTACCATTAGACACATAATCTGTGGGTTTTAATTATTTATTTATTCTTCCTCCCAGTTATGTTGCCCTCTGAGGTTCCAAGGCTCGTCACAGACTCGGCAGTGAGAATGTTTCCTGGTGTTTGGAAACTTCTCTCTTTTTAAGACTCCCTTCCTGGGATGGAGCTCTGTCCCTATTTCTTTTGTCTTTTATATTTTTTCCTACCACCCTTTGAAGACAATGGGCTGCTTTTCTGGGTGCCTGATGACCTCTGCCAGCGTTTAGAAGTTGTTTTGTGGAATTTATTCAGCGTTTAAATGTTCTTTTGATGAATTTGTTGGGGAGAAAGTGGTCTCCCTGTCCTATTCCTCCACCATCTTAGGACTGCCTCCCCATGTCCAGTTCTAACTATCGCTTCTTGACCTGCGATATAGGTTTCTCAGAAGGCAGAAAAGGTGGTCTGGTATTCCCATCTCTTTAAGAATTTTCCACAATTTGTTGTGATCCACATAGTCAAAGTCTTTACTGTACGTAGTCAATGAAGCAGAAGTAGATGTTTTTCTGGAATTCTCTTGCTTTTTCTGTGATCCAACGGATGTTGGCAATTTGATCTCTGGTTCCCCTGTTTTTTCTAAATCTAACTTGTATATCTGGAAGTTCTCAGTCTGCATACTGTTGAAGCCTAGCTTGGAAGATTTTGAGCATTGTCTTGCTAGCATGTGAAATGAGTGCAATTTTGCAGTAATTTGAACATTCTTTGGCATTGCCCTTCTTTGAGATTGGGATGAAAACTGACTTTTTCCAGTTCTGTGGCCACTGCTGAGTTTTCCAAATTTGTTGGCATATTGAGTGCAGCACTTTCACAGCATCATCTTTTAGCACTTGAAATAGCTCAGCTGGAATTCCATCACCTCCACTAGCTTTGCTCGTAGTGATGCTTCCTAAGGCCCACTTGACTTCTCACTCCAGGATGTCTGACTTGAGGTGAGTGATCACCTCATCATGGTTATCTGGGTCATGAAGATTTTTTTTGTGTAGTTCTGTGTATTCTTGCCACCTCTTCTTAATATCTTCTGCTTCTGTTAGGTCCATACCGTTTCTGTCCTTCATTGTGCCATTTTTGCATGAAATATTCCCTTGGCTTTTCTAATTTTCTTGAAGAGATCTCTAGTCTTTCCCATTCATATTGTTCTCCTCTATTTCTTTGCATTGCTCACTTAGGAAGGCTTTCTTATTTCTCCTGCTATTTTGGGGGACTCTGAATACAGATGGGTGTATCTTTTGTTTTCTCCTTTGCCTTCCACTTTTCTTCTTTTCTCAGCTATTTGTAAGGCCTCCTCAGACAACCATTTTGCCTTTTTACATTTATTTTTCTTGGGGATGATTTTGATCGCTGCTTCCTGTGTAGTATTATGAACCTCTGTCCATAGTTCTTCAGGCACTCTGTCTATCAGATCTAATCCCTTGAATCTATTTGTCACTTCCACTGTATAATCATCAGGGATTTGATTTAGGTCATACCTGAATGGTCTAGTGGTTTTCCCTACTTTCTTCAATTTAAGTCTAAATTTTGCAATAAGGAGTTCATGATCTGAGCCACAGTCAGCTTCAGGGCTTATTTTTACTGACTATATAGAGCTTCTCCATCTTCAGCTGCAGAGAATGTAATCAGTCTGGTTTCATTATTGACCATCTGGTGATGTCCATGTGTAGAGTTGTCCCTTGAGTTGTTGGAAGAGGGCATTTGCTATGACCATTGTGTTCTCTTGGCAAAACTCTTAGCATTTGCCCTGCTTCATTTTGAACTCCAACGCCAAATTTGCCTGTTACTCCAGATGTTTCTTGACTTCCTACTTTTGCATTCCAGTCCCCTGTGATGAAAAGGACATCTTTTTTGTTGTTAGTTCAAGAAGGCCTTGTAAATCTTCATAGAAATGTTCAACTTTAAGCTTCTTTGTCTTTAGTGGAGGGACAAACACAGACTTGGATTACTATGATATTGAATGGTTTGCCTTGGAAATGAACAGAGATCATTCTGTAGTATTTAAGATTGCATCCAAATACTGCATTTTGAACTCTTTTGTTGACTATGAGGACTATTCCATTTCTTCTAAGGGATATTTGCCCACTGTAGTATTATATAATGGTCATCTGAATTATTTGCTCATTCCCGTCCATTTTAGTTCCCTGATTTCTAGAATGTTTATGTTCAGTCTTGCCATCTCCTATTTGACTACTTCCAATTTGTCTTGATTCATGGACCTAACATTCCCGGTTCCTATTCAATATTGTTCTTTACAGCATCGGACTTTACTTTCACCACCACAACTTAGCATTGTTTCCTCTTTGGCTCAGCCTCTTCATTCCTTCTGGAGCTATTTCTCCAGTTCTCCACTCTTCTCCAGCATATTGAGCACCTTCCAACCTGGGGAGTTCATCTTTCAGTGTCATATCTTTTTGCCTTTTCATACTGCTCATGGGATTCTCAGAGCAAGAATGCTGAAATGCTTTGGCATTCCCTTCTCCAGTGGACCACGTTTTGTCAGAACTCTCCACCATGACCTGTGTGTCCTGGGTGACCCTACATGACATGGCTCATAGTTTAACTGAATTTGACAAGTCTGTGATCCATGTGATCTGTTTGGGTAGTGTTCTGTGATTGTGGTTTTCATTCTGTCTGCCCTGTGATGGATAAGGATAAGAGACTGATGAAAGCTTCCTGATGGGAGGGACTGGCTGTGGAGAAAACTGGGTCTTGCTCTGATGGGCAAGGCTATCCTCAGTAAATTTTTAATCCAATTTTCTGTTGATGTGTGGGGCTGTGTTCCTTCCCTTTTGTGTACCAGAGGTGAAACTATTGTAGGGGTAATGGTGACCTCCTCCAAAAGGACTTATGCCAGCATGCCACACCTCCTAGGACTGTTGCAATCAGTGTCCCTGATCCCGAGGCAGGCCAGTGTCTGCCCTGGTCTCCACTGAAGACTCCCGAACACTCATAGGCAAGTCTGGCTCAGTCTCTTTTGGGTCACTGCTCCTTTCTCTGGGTCCTGGTGCACACAAGATTTTGTTTGTGCCCTCTAAGAGTCTCTGTTTCCCCAGTCCTGTGGAAGTTCTGTAATCAAGTCCCACTGGTGTTCAAAGTCAAATTCCCTTGGGGTTCTCAGTCCCTTTGCCAGATCTCCAGGTTGGTAAATCTATTGTGGGACCTAGAACTTTTGCAACAGTGTGAGAACTTCTTTGTTATAATTGTTCTCCAGTCTGTGGGTTGCCTGCTCTGCAGCTCTATAGTGGAGCTAATGGCAAGCTCTTCCAAGAGGACGTGTGCCACACACCACATTCCCCAGGTCTGCTGCAGTGAGAGCCTCTGTCCCTGTGGCAGGTCACTACTGACCTGTGCCTCCACAGGAGACACTGAGACACTCAAACGAGGACCAGCTCAGTCTCTTGTGGAGGTCACTGCTCCTTTCCCTGGGTCCTGGTGTGCACAAGGTTTTGTTTGCACCCTCTAAATGCTTCCGGCAGCTATGAGGTTTGATATTAAATGCTATTGCACCCCTCCTGCTGTCTTATTGTGGCTCCCCTTTCCCCTTGGGCATCGGGTATCTTTGTTTGGTGGGATCCAACATTCTCCTGTCATTGGTTGTTCAGCAGCTAGTTGCAATTTTGATGTTCTCAAAGGGTAAGAGGAACGTATGTCCTTCTACTCTGCCATCTTGCCTGTTAGGACAAATGTACCCAACCAGATATTCCTAACAGCTTGACAGCAGTGGGGTTGGTTAAAATCACTTTATAGGGACCCTTCTCTTTAGCAATAATTGGTCTTTGGGGATCCCCTCTTTCCAGCTTTTAAGAAGAACTTGGTCCTCAGGGTTTATTTGTGAAGGAACTGTTCCTTCCTCTAGTTTTTAGTGAGAACTGGTGGTGCCTTGTGAGCTGAGTCCTGGATTGCCTTCTGAACTTGTCCTAGGTTAATATGTCTCAGGGCCTGCCTCACTTCCTTATCCTGTAGAATGTCAGTAGTAAGAGAAGGCCTCCCATAGGTCATTTCAAGTGGGCTAAGTCTCAGAGCACTCCTGGGGGCTACACAGACCCTGTGAAGTACCAGAAGAAACAAGTTGGCCCAGGTTCATGAGTTTCTTGGCAGAGCTTTGCTAAAGTTTTCTTTAAAGTGTGGTTCATTTTGTCTACCTTCCCTGAAGACAGGTGGTGCCCAGAGATGTGTCACTTGTAGTCCATCACTAGGGCCACTGTAAGCCCTTGCTTGTCTGATTTTGGCTATCAAAGAGGGCCCATTATTGCTCTGGATGGACATTGGAAGTCCATACCAAGGAATTACTCCTTTTAAAAGGGACTTGCAGACGTCCATAGCTGTTTCAGAACAGGTGGGGAAGATTTCACCCCATCCTGTGAAAGTATGGACAAATACCAGAAGATATTTACATTCTGATCATGGGGGCATTTGAATGAAACCTGACCATCTTCCCCCGAATATGTCCCTTGGCATTGAATTGACCTGAGTAATGAAGGGGAAATTAGATGAGTCTGTGGTTTATTATAGGCTCGGAAACCACAGGCGTGTGTTACTTGTTTTACTGTTCTTTTAAGCCCCTTCCCTGGGGGGAGAAATGGCCTTTTGCATCGAGTACCATGGTGCCTCCCTCCCATAGCAGGCAGCATCATGTAAGCTCTTAGTGAGTTTCCATTGTTGGGACTCAGGGGTTAGAACATTATCCTCCTTTTTATACCAGCCTGTGCTTCCCTTCTCATAGCCCCATTTTCAGCATTTTGTTGTTCCTGTGGGGAATACTGGGGAAGACTAGGGGGTTCAGGGAGGCCAATCACTAGAGCTATAACTTGTTTAGGTTCCTGCAGTCAAGCTGCTTGTTTTGCAGTTTAATCAGCTTTCCTGATCCCTAGGCTCACGAAAGATCCCTCCCTCTCTGGCCTCTACAGTGGATTACTGCTCCCTGGTGGGAGGCTGTACTACTTCTAAAAGAGCCAGAATCAAATCTTTATATTTCAGGAGGGAATTTCTAGCAGTTCACATTTGTCTATCTTTCCATATGGCAACGTGAGCATGAAACACTGCTGCTGCTGCTGCTAAGTTGCTTCAGTCGTGTCCGACTCTGTGCGACCCCATAGACGGCTGCCCACCAGGCTCTCCCGTCCCTAGGATTCTCCAGGCAAGAAAGTGGGTTGCCATTTCCTTCTCCAATGCAGGAAAGTAAAAAGTGAAAGTGAAGTTGCTCAGTAGCGACCCCATAGACTGCAGCCCACCAGGCTCCTCCATCCATGGGATTTTCCAAGCAAGAGCACTGGAGTGGGGTGCCATTACCTTCTCCTAGAACCCACATTTAGTCAGCAAAAATATTTAATTTCCTATCCTTCCCTAATTGCAAAACTCTCATTAATACCATTAGTTCAGGCTTCTGGGCCAATGTCTGGGGTGGCAGGGCCTTGGCTTCTAGACTTCATCTAGAAAGGCATACGCTGCCTTTCGGGTTCCCATTTCTACAAAACTGCTCCCATCAGTGAACCATTCCATCTCGGAACTGTCAGGAGTTTCATCTGGAAGAGTAAGTTTGTTCTGTGGTCTCTATATACTGATGCAGTAAATCTCCACCCTTGACCACTGGAAAGAAGGTTGCTGGGTTTGGCACATCTTTAAGGTAATGTCAGGAGTGTCCGTTAGGAGCACCTGCTAGCTCATTATCCTTCCTCCAGTCAACCAATGATGCCCTTTGACTTCCAGCACAGACTGTACCTGATGAAGGTTTCATACACTTAAGTGTTGTCCCAGGGTCAGCTTGGAAGGCTCATTACCAACAGGGCTGTGGCTGTGACTGCCTGTGGGCAGCTTGGCCATCTGGGCCACTAAGTTCAGTTGTTTTGAAAAGCAGGCCAACTTTTGGGTCAGGACTCCTAGTGCTGTTCCTGATTGCTCGTGAATGTATAGGGTAAAGGGCTTGTCAAAATTTGGAAGCCCCAGTGCTGGTGTCTGCTCAATTCAGTCTTTAGAATCTTGAAGTCCCACTGGTGTCCTTATTCCATTGACAGGATTCTTTTTCCCCTCTCTTTAGAGCCTCATAGAGGGTTTTGCTATAAGGCTGTGATTTGAAATCTAGATGCGACAGAACCCAGCCATCCCCAAGACACCCAAGAAAGTCTTGGAGCTGCCTCTTTGTGATTGGAGTTGGTAATACACTAACTACTGTTTTTCTATCTATGGCCAAGGCTCGTACCCCTAGGGGTCAAAACAAATCCTAAATGTTGAATCCATTGCTGTGAGGGCTGAGCCTTGGTTGGAGAGACTTATATCCCCTTTTGTCCAGAAAATTTAGGACTGTAGCAGTATTTTGATCTGAATCTTAGTTGGTCTTACTACTTATCAATAAACTATCAACATATTATAGCAGAGATCCATTCTCCAGGCTTGGTTCCCTCAGTTCCCTTGTTAATGCATTTCCAGAAAAGTGGGTGCTATCCTGAAAATCCTGAGAGAGCACTGTCCTGGTATATACTGGGGAGCCTCCAGTCTGTCAGGGTCTCTTCACTCAAAGGCCAAAAGCTATTGAGAGCCTGGATGTAGGGGAATACAGAAAAATGCATCTCTGAGATCCAAAACAGAAATACTGGGCACCTCCTGGCACTTGGGTGAGGAGGGTATATGGGTTTGGCACAAATGGGTGAATAGGGATGACTGCCTCATTCACGACTCCTAAGTCTTGCACACACTGATTCTCCCCACTAGCTTCACACAGGAAGAATTGGGGTGTTGCAAGGGAATTGGCAGGGCCTAATGAGTCCATGTTTCTGAAATTTGCTGAGCCATGGTTTGATACCCCTCAGGGCCTCAGGCTTTAAAGGATATCATCTTTTCCAAGGGTATTTTCTCCAGGCCTTGACTGTATTTTTGTTAGGGAAGGATGTTTTGCCCTTCCTGCACCACCAAGGTATCCAAAACTGTAGGATCTACCTGTTCTCTAATTTCATGGAGGGTATCGAAGGGCTCAGATGGTAAAGAATCTACCTGTAATTCGGTCAGCCTGTAGGTTCAATCCCTGGGTTGGGAGATCCCCAAGAGGAGCCTGGTAGGCTCTAGTCCATGGGGTCGCAGAGAGTTGAACATGACTGAGTGACTAACACTTTCACTTTCGTCTTAGGGAATATTTTGATGGCCAACCAGTGGATCTTTTAGGTTACAATAGATACAATAGGTACAATAGATACATATACAGACAGATACATCTGCCTGTTCAGATTCTTTACTTCCTTGGATTGCACCCTGTCCTAAGAGTATACTGGTTTCTAACTTATTTAGCAAATATCTTCCAAGGAGGGGAACAGAGCGTTCTGGTATACACAAAAAGGAGTAATAATGATGGACCTAATTCTGCAAGCAAGAGGAAATCTAAATCACTTTACCTTTGACTGTTCATTAACTCTTGTCTCAATACAGTCACAGTTGGAAAAGGGAGCTAGTTGGCTAAGCCAGAACAGAGCAGGTGGCTCCAAGGTATACAAGAAATTCAGTTTTTCTACCTGCTCCATCTAGGATGACCTGAGGCTCCACTGGAGTAATGATGATGGATCGGAGCTGGGCAGGTACTCAGACCCTATCAGTCAGGGGAATCCCTCATCCGAGAGATTTGCAAGGAAGTAGGGCATGTTGGGGTTCTCTCTTGGGCATCCCACAGGAGGGTGCTCAGGGGATTCACCCTGCCAGTGCCCCTCCCTCTGACAGAAGGCACACTGGTTCCAGCCCAGGTGGCTTCTTGGTAGACTGTCCTGCCTCAGCTCTCCAGGGTTTCCTTAAGGTGGTGCATGAATCAGAGCAGCCAAAAGCTGCATTCTCTTCACTAGCCTCCTATCCTCATTGGTCTCCGCCACTAAATCTTGGTTGTTAGAGACCTTGAAGGCCTCTTCTACCAAGGTTGACTGTGGGATTTGGGGTCCAGCCTCAAGCTTTTGAAATTTTCTCCAGATATCAGGAGTAGCCTGGGTGAAAAATGCATGGCCAGTAGTGCCATCCCTCCTGTGGACTCAGGATGTATATCAGTGTCCTTCTGGAGTGCCTCTGTCACCCAGCTCAGGAAGACTGCTAGGTTTTCATCTTTTTCCTGTGTAACCTCACAAATCTAATCATAATTCATAGGCTTCATCATATGCCTTTTCATTCCTTCTGATGACAAGTAATATCATATGTCATCCTAACTGGCTTACTCAATCTTCATAGTTCCAGTGTAGGTAATGTTCTGGCATTGCACCTCCACCCAGCTGATACATGTGGTGTGGATTGGTGGCCAGTAGGCCATCTGTTTGTTCCCTACCCTTTCTCAGTATACCTTCCTTTTCATCTGAGGTGCAGCAGAGGGCCAGACTAACCATGACATAAAGATCACTAAAAGACATAGGAACTCACACAATCTGCTACCAAAAGCAGCATTCCAGAAAAACTTGTTCTCTTACAAGAGAGAAATCAAATCCAGTCTTGCATCAGCCTACTCTTAATAGAATCCATTTACCTAGTTAAATTTAACCATAGAAAATACTGGCACATACAAAATTCTTTGCTCAATGTTTGTCTTCTATAAAACTTCTGCAACTTCCTATTACCATATTTTGTCCCTATTCTTTCCACATTCAGAAATAGCCAGCACTGAGACTAAATCACCCCTATTCCTTTCAACAAACTGTATTTCTACTCTTCATACCTTCTTTTCTGAAAACACGCATCCCACTTTCCATGAACTAATTTCCACATTAACATCCTGTAAATTGGTAAGAGAATACCTCAAGGCAACACTGAACAGCTTAATTTCTCTCTCCCACGAAGACAAAAGTAAGTAAATTGAGACCTGTTTAGCAATTAATATTCCAATATTCTATCAAGCATTCCTGCTTGAATTCAAAATGGCCCTCTTTCTTATTTTTCCTCAGTCTGGGGGACTGTAGATGAATCAGGCAGTCCTAAGAGCCCAGGCAGAATAGTCTCACTGCAAGAGCAGAGGAGGGAAATGTTCAAGCTCCTGCCTTTTCTTTAAAATCCCACTCCACTCAGTGACCCAAGGCTGGAGTCTCAGGCAGCGTGGGCTGTGTATTTCAAGGCTGAAGTGCTCTGTCGTGCCCACAATGTTGGCAGAGACTTGCAGGAGCAGGTGGACACACAAAACTACAGCACAAAGATGCCAACCACAGAACTTGAAGACCCAAACAAGAAATTTTCAAGGTAAAGGGGGCAGGAGGGCAGGAATGAGGACCAAGGGAGAGGTAAAAAGAGGTGGGACACAAAAGAGACAAAAAAGAGTAAGAAAGAGATCGCTGTTTCAGCCCGCCCTGCTGCGGTCTCTATTCAGGCACCAACCGTGTGCTTCCAGAAGACACCAGTGAATACCCACAGGGGTGATCAAGCCTAGAAACCAGGCAGTTGTATGTTTTCTGTGGGTCCCCTACCCACAGGTGGGACTCTCACCCACGTGAACACCAGTGTACAGAATCTGCCACTTCAGCCCATTCTCAGTAGGACTTTTCTTACTGGCAGAGAAAATAATGGTGAGAATATGGAGATGATCGTACTTCCGGCCACTACACTATATGAGGTTTTGTTAGCAGAAGAGACTCTGCAAACCCCTCCTTCCCTGGTCCTCAGTTCTTGGTGAGGACGCAGAGATGAATCTGAGGTCTTACCTATTGTGAGAGAGTTTACTGAAAGTAAGGACAGAACAGAGAGAGCACCTCAGAAGAGAGGTGGGCCAGGCCAAGGAGTGCAATGGCACCAAAGGACGGGGGTGTAGAGTTTTTAAGGTAAACTTTTTCCATTATCCAGAAGGCTGTTGTTTGACAGTCTTAATTGACATAGGTTGTATAACGAGACTGGTGTGCATGTCCTTCCTGTGATCCAATCTGTTATAATTGGATGTACTCACAGAATATTTATGAACATTTAATGAGCCCAGTGGCCACCAGAGGATATCTAAGGACACAATAGCATGAAGTGTGTGCATGTACCAGAGTGGGGAAAGTCCTTCCAATTGGCCAGTGGGGAATTTTTCTGGGCCTCTGATCATTTTAGAATACTGATGGGGGCATGTTTGGGGCAGGGTTGGCGAATAGCTTGGCAAAATTGGGCAGCTGTTGGACATTCAGTCAATAGGGCCGCCTTTCATTGCTCATGGCTAATGTCCTGCCTCATAGTTTGGACCTCTATCATTCTCACAAATGTTTGGCCAGAGAGAGCCCGCTGGACCAACGTATGAGGTGGTGTGAGGCGAGCCTCTCCCACCTGTCCTGTCACCTGTCAGCGTGAGCCATTGCTGGCCAGAGGGAGCAGGCGTCACAGGCTGAGAGGAATGAGGCTGCAGCTGCCCAGTGGCCGCTCTCTCAGGGTAGGACAGAAGGGAAGAGGACAGAGAGAGGAGAAGTAGAGATTTTAGGAGAGGGAAGGAGGCAAAGGGGCAAGAGAAAGTGATGAGGGAAGATGGACAAAGGGAGGGTGAAAGAAAGCATTGCCTGAAGGAGGGTTCTGAGCCCCCAGGGGCCAGGAAGGCAGACTTACCTTGCGACTCGGAAACAAGAAGCTCAGGTGGCCGTTTGTCACCCACGGGGAAGCTGTGTTCAGTGATTCCAGAGGTGTCCAGATCCTTTCTCTAAACTGGACAAGGCCTACATCAGGCACCGCTAAGTTTGTTACCAACTAGGGCTCTTGTTCCTCCTTCATCAGTAAAAATTGATCAGAGGCCAGATAGGAAATTCAGGCAAGGTTTTATGGGGCCCCTGCTGCCGGGGCCCCATATCGGGGAAGCAAGAGCAAACAACAGGTTCCCTTGCTGGCTCACTCCTCCTGTGCTTCTTAGCCATCTCTATGTCTTCTTTGGTAAAATGTCTATCACAACTTTGCCCATTTTTGGATTCGGTTGTTTGCTTTCTGATCCTCAGGTACATGAGCTGTTTGTATTTTGGAGATTAATCCCTTGTCGGTTGCTTCGTTTGCAAATAGTTTCTGCCATTCTGAGGGTTGTCTTTTTATTTTGTTTATGGTTTCCTTTGCTGAGCAAAATCTTTAATTATGTCCCAATTGTTTGTGTTTTTATTTTTACTACTCTAGGAGGTGGATTAAAAAAGATCTTATAGAATTTTTATCCTTTCTGCTTTGCTGAAAACTCAAGGAAAAATTAGTCTTCCCCTGCCCATTTCTGTTTCACAGAAATGGCTTTCCTTTCCTAACCATTCCTTTTATGGGTCAGGTCAGAAGTCTTTTCCTCTTTTGAGTCCTGAGGTCTATCTCCTAGCTTCTCATAGCAGATTGTCTTTATTTACAGTGACCATAGGTCAATTCTGAAGGTGCAGTGGAATGAAGTCAATAATTATCCCACAACAGAGACAAACTGGAATACTGTTGGGGTAGATGGTCCCCCTACTTACATATCTACTACACTATTCATTTTGTTTTGTTTTTGAATTATGAAATAAATACTTAACTTGTTCTTTTCCCCATCTCCTTCCTTCTTCCGCTAGAGGTAAGGGAAGCTTTCCTCTTCAGCTCTTTTCTCTGTAATATATCTAATGTCATCATTGCCAGCAGCAGCATCCATCACCACCATTGCTGTCATCACATTACAATAGCTGAATCTTCCATTACGTTTACTATATGTCAGGTGCATAGGCACATTATGTGTAATGACTCACTGAATCCTTGCAACAGTTATAGGAAGGTGACATTATGTTATCCTTGTTTTAGAGAGAAATTATTTGAAGCTTAGAGAGGCTCACATGCTCAGGGTCACATAGTAGGGAGCAGTGGGGCCAGGATTCAGTTTCAGACAGTTTGACTTCTTTATTACCATTGCCCTCAAATAGGATTTTACACAGAGAACGTGTAAAGTAGTCATTTGAAAAGTAAGGGATCCCTGGATTCACATGCTTATACCCCTAATTCTAAATTTTAATAGAGGAAAGGGTTTAGGAAATAAACAATTTCACTTATAATAATAATCTGTCTTATGTCTATTGCAGATATTAAAAAACAAAACAGGTTTCCACACAGAATGTTGCCTTTGGTCTTCTGATAAATTAAACTTGTTAGAATTAATTCAGGGAAATAAGGGTTATTGGAGGGAACAAATGCATTTTTATTTATTTTACAGTTTTGTTGAGGTATATATAATTGATGTACAGTTCTGAGTTTAAGGTATACAGAATAATGATTTGACTTACATATATTGTGAAATGATCACTACAATAAGTTTAGATAACATCCATCTTCTCATATTGAAACAACAAAAAAAAGATGTTTTGCTTCTGATGAGAACTGTTAGAATCTACTCTTAGCAATTATCAAATATACTCCACAGCAGTGTGATTGCAGTTACCAAGTTGTGCATAGTGATTTTTATTTATTCATCTTTTAACTGCAAGTTTATACCTGTTATCACCTCTATCTACCCTGTTTCCCCCATTTCTGATAACTGTAAATCTGATCTCTTTTTCCATGAGTTTGGTTAGGGTTTGTGGGTTTTTCGTTTCTCTAAATAACTAAGATTATATAGAATTGGTCTTCCTCTGTTTAACTTACTTATCCTAATTAAACTCAAAGGCTTCAGATTTTAGGACTGCCTTCTTTTATGGCCGACTAATATCTATTCTGTGTTTATGTATCTCATTTTCTTTATCCATTTAGCCATCAATGGACAGTTAGGTTACTTCCTTCCAACCCGTGGTAAATAATGCTTGCTATGAACTTGAGAGTGCAAGTGATATCTCTTCCACATAGTGTTTTCATTTCCTTAAAATATGTTCGTACAAGTGGAATTGGTCCTCTGGAGAAGGGAATGGCTACTCATTTCAGTATTCTTACCTGGAGAATCCCATAGACTGAGAAGCTTGGCAAGCTAGCATCCATGGGATCTCAAAGAATCAGACTTGACTGAAGTGACGTGGCATGGCATGGCGTGGCATGGTAGTTAAATTTTTAATTTTTTGAGGAACATCCATACTGTTTTCCATATTGGCTGTTCCAATTTATAATCCCACCATCAATACATAGGACTCTTCTCCACATCTTCTCCAGCATTTATCCCTTGTCTTTTTGATGCTAGCCATTGTAACAATCTTTAGATGTTATCTCATTGAGATTTTTGATTTGCCTTTCCCTGCTGATTAGTGATATAAGCATGTTTTCGTATTCGTACATCTTCTTTGGGAAAATGTCTATTCAGCTTTTTTGTCCATTTTTAACTTGAATTGTTTGGTTTTTTGCTATTGAATTGTATGAATTCTTTATATATTTTTGTTGTTAGTCGCTTCTCTGTTATATGGCTTACAAATAGTTTTTTCCCATTCTGTAGGTTGTCTTCATTTTGTTGACTGTTTGCTTTGCTGTGCAGAAGCTTTTCAGTTTGTTTTAGTCCTACTTGTTTATTTGTGATTTTGTTGCTGTGCTTTAGGTATCATATATATGTATATATATGTGTGTGTGTATATATATATGTGTATATATATGAGTGTGTGTGTATATATATGTGTGTGTGTGTATATATATATATATGTATAAAATACATGTACCTACCCGTTTCTAAATNGTTGCTAAGGCCGATTCCCATTGCCTATATTTTCTTCTAGGAGTTTTGTTCTTTCCAGTCATACATTTAAGTCTGTAATGCATTTTGAGTTAGTTTTTGTGAGTGCTGTAAGATAGGCAATCTGTCAGTAGTTTCATTGTTTTACATGTGAATATTCGGTTTTCTAAGCTCTGTTTACTGAAGAGATTGTCTTTTCTCTGTGGAGTTCTTTTGGCGCCCTTGTCAAATGTTAGTTTACTGTATGAAAGTGAAAGTATTAGGTGCTTAGTTGTGTCCTACTCTCTGCAACCCCATGGTCTACTGTAGTCCACCAGGCTCTTCTGTCCATGGAATTCTTCAGGCAAGAATACTTGGAGTGGGCAGCTATTTCCATCTCAAAGGGATCTTCCCAAGCCAGGGATCAAACCTGGGTTTCCTGGATTGCAGGTGGGAATGCAGTTCCCACAGGTGGTGATTTCTTTACCAATTGGGAAACCCAGTTTACTGTATATGCATGGGTTATTCTGTTCCACTGACCTGTATGTCTATTTTTATGCCAGTACCATAATTTAATTTTTTACTTTATATTGAAGTATAGCTGATGAACAATGCTGTGTTTCAGGTGTACAGCAAAGTGATTCAGTTATACATATACTTGAATCTATTCATCTTCAAATTCCTTTCCCATCTAGGTTGTTACATAACATTGAACAGAGTTCCCTTTGCTGTACAGTAGCCAGTCCTGGTTGGCCAGTATCTTATTCTGATTACTGTAGCTTTATAATATAGCTTGAAACCAGGAAGTGTGATGTCTCCCACTCTGTTCTTTCTCAGGATTGATTTGGCTATTTGAGTTCTTTTGTGGTTCCATATAAATACTAGAATTGTTTTTTATACTTCTGTTTAAAAAATGCTGTTGGAGTCTTGATAGGAATTGCATTGAATTTATGGATGATGAAGAGCTGATTCACTGGAAAAGACCTTGGTGCTGGAAAAGATTGAAGGCAGGAGGAGATGGGGAGGCAGATGAGATGGTTGGATGGCACCACCAACTTAATGAACATGAATTTGAGCAAATTCCAAGAGATGGTGAAGGATAGCAGAACCTGACATGCTACAGTCCATGGGGTCACAAAGACTCAGACACGACTTAGAGACTCAATAACAACAACAAATAGATGGCTTTCAGTAGTATGAACATTTTAACAATATTTTTCCCATCAGTGAAAACATTGAAAATATTTTTCTATTTATTTGTGTCTTTAATTTCTTTCATTGATGTCTTGCAGTTTTCAGTATAGAAATCTTTACCTTCCTTGGTTAAATTTATTCCTAAGTATTTTATTGATTAACGCTATTGTAAATGTGATCATTTTATTTCTTTTTTGAGATAATTCATGTTACTGCATGGAAATGTTCCTAATTTATGAATGCTTATTTTATATTCTGCAACATTAATGAATTTGTTGGTTCTAAGTATTTTATTGACTTATGTTACTGTAAATGTGATCATTTTATTTCTTTTTCAAATAATTCATTGTTACTGTGTAGAAATGCTCCTAATTTTTGTACGCTTATTTTATGTATTTTGCAGCTTCACTGAGTTAGTTGGTTAGCTCTAATAGGGTTTTTTTTTGTTTTGTTTTTGTTTTAGCGCTGACTTTAGGATTTTCTATATATAAAACCATGTCATCTGTAAATAGAGACAATTTTACTTGTTTCTTTGCATTTCTTTTTTTTTCTAATTGGAGTATAATTGCTTTACAATGTTGTGTTAGTTTCTGCTGTACAACAATGTGAATCAGCTGTACATGTTTGCTAAATTGCTTCAGTCGTGTCTGACTCTTTGCGACCCTAAGGATTGTAGCCCTCCAGGCTCCCCTGTCCATGAGATTCTCTAGGCAGGAATACTGGAGTGGGTTGCCATGCCCTCCTTCAGGGGATCTTTGTGACCCAGGGATTGAACCCACATCTCTTATATCTCCAGCATTGGCAAGTGGGTTCTTTACCACTCGCGCCATCTGGGAAACCCTGAAATCTGCGAAAAGTTATGACCAACCTAGACAGTGTACTCAAAAGCAGAGACATTACTTTGCCGACTAAGGTCCGTCTAGTCAAGGCTATGGTTTTTCCAGTAGTCATGTACAGATGTGAGAGTTGGACTGTGAAGAAGGCTGAGTGCCAAAGAATTGATGCTTTTGAACTGTGGAGTTGGAGAAGACTCTTGAGAGTCCCTTGGACTGCAAGGAGATCCAACCAGTCCATTCTGAAGGAGATCAGCCCTGGGATTTCTTTGGAAGGAATGATGCTAAAGCTGAAACTCCAGTACTTTGGCCACCTCATGCGAAGAGTTGACTCATTGGAAAAGACTCTGATGCTGGGAGGGATTGGGGGCAAGAGGAGAAGGGGACGACAGAGGATGAGATGGCTGGATGGCATCACTGAGTCGATGGACGTGAGTCTGAGTGAACTCCAGGAGTTGGCGATGGACAGGGAGGCCTGGCGTGCTGTGATTCATGGGGTCACAAAGAGTCGGACACGACTGAGCAACTGAACTGAGCTGAACTGATATATGTATATGCCCTCCCTCTTGTGTCTCCTTCCCACCCACCATCCCACCCCTTGAGGTCATCACAGCACACCTGGCTGGGCTGCCTGTGTCATATAGCAGCTTCTCACTAGCTATTGATTTTATGCATGATAGTGTCTATGTCAATGCTACTGTCTCAATTTGTCCTGTCCTCTTCTTCTTTGCCATGAAGTGATGGGATCAGATGCCATGATCCTAGTTTATTGAATGTTGAATTTTAAACCAGCTTTCTCACTCTCCTCTTTCACTTTCATCAAGAGGCTCTTTAGTTCTTCGCTTTCTGCCATAAGGGTGGTATCATCTACATATCTGAGGTTGTTCATACCGTTCCCAGAAATCTTGATTCCAGCTTGTGATTCATCCAGCTCAGGATTTTACATGATGTACTCTGCATAGAAGTTAAATAAGAAGGGTGACAATATACAGCCTTCATATACTCCTTTCCCAATTTTGAACCAATCAGTTGTTCCATTTCTGGTTCTAACTGTTGCTTCTTATCCTGCATATAGGTTTCTCAGGACAGGTAAGGTGGCCTGGTATTCCCATCTCTTTAAGAATTTTCCACAGTTTTTTGTGATGCATACAGTCAAAGGCTTTAGCATCAATGAAGTCAATGAAGCAGAAGTAAATGGGGTTTCCTTTTTTTTTTTTAATTCCCTTGCTTTCTCTATGATCCAACAAATGTTGGCAATTTGATCTCTGGTTCCTCTGCCTTTTCTACACCCAGATTGTACATTTGGAAGTTCACATAGTGCTAAAGTCTAGTTTGAAGGATTTTGAGCCTTACCTTGCTAGCATGTGAAATGAGCCTAATTGTACATTAGTTTGAACATTCTTTGGCATTGCCTTTCTTTGGGATTGGAATGAAAACTGACCTTTTCTAGTCCTGTGGCCACTGCTGACTTTTCCAAATTTGCTGGGATATTGACTATAGCACTGTAACAGCATCATATAGTAGGATTTGGAATAACTCCACTGGAATCCCATCACTTCTACTAGCTTTGTTTGTATAGTTCTTCTGTGTATTCTTGCCACCTCTTCTTAATCTCTTCTGCTTCTGTTAGGTCCTTACCATTTCTGTCCTTTATGGTGCCATTTTTGCATGTAATGTTCCTTTGATATCTCTAGTTTGCTTGACGAGATCTCTAGTCTTTCCCGTTCTCTTGTTCTCCTAATTGTTTGCATTGTTCACTTAAGAAGGCTTTCTCATCTCTCTTTGCTAGTCTCTGGAGTCCTCCATACTGTTCACCATAGTGATAGTATCAGTGTACATTTCCACCAACATTGTAAGAGAGTTCCCTTTTCTCCACACCCTTTCCAGCACTTATTGTTTGTAGATTTTTTGATGATGGCCATTCTGACCTATGTGAGATAATATCTCATTGTAGCTTTTTTTCTAATAATTGTAGTATTTTTCTAATAATGAATGATGTTGAGCCTCTTTTCATGTGTTTGTTGGCTATCTGCATGTCTTCTTTGGAGAAATGTCTGTTCAGGTAGTCTGCCCATTTTTTTTATTGAGTTGTTTGTTTTTTTATATTGAGCTGCATGAGCTGTTTGTATATTTTGGAAATTAATTCTTTATCAGTTGTTTCATTTGCAGATATTTTCTCCAATTCTGAATTGTCTTTTCATCTTATTTATAGTTTCCTTTGCTGTGCAAAAGCTCTTAAGTTTAATTATGTCCCATTTGTTTATTTCTGTTACTTTATTTTATTACTTTAGGAGGTGGGTCAAAAAGGATTTTACTGTGATTTATGTCAAAGAATGTTCTGCCTGTGTTTCTCTGTAAGAGTTTATCGTGTTTGGCCTTACATTTAGGTCTTGAATCCATTTTGAGTTTATTTTTGTATATGGTGTTAGGAATTATTGTAATATCATTCTTTTACATGTAGCTGTCCAGTTTTCCCAGCACCACTTATTGAAAAGGCTGTCTTTTCTCCATTGTATATTCTTGCCTCCTTTGTCTTTGACTTTAGGTGTGTGGGTTTATCTGGGTTTTCTTTGTTCCATTAATCTGTGTTCTGTTTTGTGCTAGTATGCTGTCCCATACTGTCTTTGATTGTTGTAGCTCTGTGTTATAGTCTGAAATCAGGGAGGCTGATTCCTGACTGTTTTTTTTTTTTTTTTTCCCTCAAGATTGCTTTAGCAATTTGGAGTCTTTTGTGTTTCCATACAAATTGTGAAATTATTTGTTTTAGTTCTGTGAAAAATATGTTAGTAGTTTGATAGGTATTGCATAGAATCTGTAGATTGCTTTGGATAGTATAGTCATTTTCACAGTGTTGATTCTTCCAATCCAAGAACATGGTGTATCTCTCTCTGTGTGTCATCTTTGATTTCTTTTATCAGTGTCTTATAGTTTTCTGCATTGTTGTCTTTTTGTTACTTTAGGTAGGTTTATTCCTGGGTATTTTATTCTTTTTGTAGCTATGGTGAATGGAATTGTTTCCTTAATTTCTCCTTTGATTTTTTCATTGTTAGTGTATAAGAGATTTATGTATACTCATTTTGTATACTGTGACTTTACTAAATTCATTGATTAGCTCTAGTAGTTTTCTGGTGGCATCTTTAGGATTTTTTATGTACAGTATCCGGAGAAGGCAATGGCACCCCACTCCAGTACTCTTGCCTGGAAGATTCCATGGATGGAGGAGCCTGGTGGGCTGCAGTCCATGGGATCATTAAGAGTCGGACACAACTGAGCGACTTCACTTTCACTTTTCACTTTCATGCATTGGAGAAGGAAATGGCAACCCACTCCAGTGTTCTTGCCTGGAGAATCCCAGGGACAGGGGAGCCTGGTGGGCTGCCGTCTATGGGGTTGCACAGAGTCGGACACGACTGAAGCGACTTAGCAGCAGCAGCAGCATGTACAGTATCATGTCATCTGCAAACAGTAGCAGTTTTACTTCTTTTTTCAATCTGGATTCCTTTTATTTCTTCTCTGATTGCCATGGCTAGGACTTCTAAAACTATGTTGAATGATAGTGGCAGGAGTGAGCACCCTTCTCTTGTTCCTGATATTAAGGAAATGCTGTCAGTTTTTCACCATGTTTGAGAATGTTTTCTGTGGGACTGTCATATATGGCCTTTATTATGTTGTGATAGGTTCCCTCTATGCCCGCTTTCTGGAGAGTTCTTTTTTTTTTTTTTTTTCCCATAAATGGGTTTTGAATTTTGTCAAACGCTTTTCCTGCATCTATTAAGATTATCATATGGTTTTTATCTTTCAGTTTGTTAATATTGTGTATCACATTGGTCAATTTGCATATATCAAAGAATACTTGCATCCCTGAGATAAACCCCACTTGATCATGGTGTATGACTCTTTTGATGTGTTGTTGGATTCTGTGCTAGTATTTTGTTGAGGATTTTTGCATCTATGTTGATCAGTGATACTGGCCTGTGATTGTTTCTCCCTCAGCAATTTTTGGGAAGAGTTTTAGAAGAATGGATGTTACCTATTCCCTAAACATCTGATAAAATTTCCCTGTGATGCCATCTGGCCCTGGGCTTTTGTTTATTGGACGATTTTTTAAAGATAATTTCATTTGTTTTTGGCTGTGCTGGGTTTTCATTGCTGTGTGCAAGCTTTCTCTAGCTGTGGCGAGTGGGGGCTACTCTCTAACTGTGTTGCACGGGCTTCTCTTGTTGCAGAGCACAGGCTCTTGTCTGCACGGGATCAATAGCTGTGTTTCATAGGCTGTAGAGTGGGCTCAATAGTTATGGCACCTGGGCTTAATTGCTCTGTGGCCTGTGGAATGTTCCCAGAGCAGGGATTGAATCCATGTCCCCTCCATTGGCAAGTGTATTCTTAACCACTGGACCACCAGAGAAGTCCAAAGAACCAACTCTTAGTTTTGTTAATCTTTTTATGTTGTTTTCCTATTCTTGATTTCACTTATTTCTGCCCAGATTTTTAATTTCCTTCCTTCTGGTGACTTTGGGCCTTTTATTTTTTTTTCCTAGTTCTTTGAGACATACAATTATGTTGTTTATTTTGGGTCTTTCTTTTTTCTTAATGTAAGTGATTATTGCTATGAGCTTCCCTCTTAGAACTGCTTTTTCTGCATCCCATAAGTTTTGGTATCTTGTGTTTTCAATTTCATTTATCTCAAGATGCTTTTTAATTTCTTCTTTAATTGGTTGCTCAGGAGAGTGTTATTTAATTTCCATGTGTTTGTGAGTTTTCTAGTTTTCCTCCTGTTATTGAATTCTAATTTCATCCCATGGTAGTCAAAGAAGATACTTGGTGTGATTTCAGTCTTCTTGAATTTACTAAGACCTTTTTTGTGACCTAACATTGTGATCTGTAATACATAATGCTCCGTGTGTGCTTAAGCATAATGTATATTCTGCTGTTGTTGAGTAGAATATATATGTCTGTTAGATCCATTTCGTCTATAGTGTTGTTCAAATCTGTTATTTCTCTATTGATTCTGTCTGATTGATCTATTCATTGCTGAGAATTGGGTATCTAAGTCCCCAACTATTATTGTATTTGTGTTTATTTCTCCTTTAGCTCTGTTCATTTTTGCTTTATTTAGGTGCTCCGATGTTGGGTAAATAAATATTTAAAGTTGTTAAATTTTCTTGATTGTCCCCTTTATCATTATGTAATGATCTTTGTATCTTTTTACCATTTTCAGTTTAAAGTCTATCTTTTCTGACATAACCTTCCTGCTGGTGGCTCAGATGGTAAAGTGTCTGCCTACAATGTGGGAGACCTGGGTTCAGTCCCTGGGTTGGGAAGATCTCCTGGAGAAGGAAATGGCAATCCACTCCAGTATTCTTGCCTGGAAAATCCCATGGACGGAAGAGCCTGGTAGGCTACACTCTCCATGGGGTCGCAAAGAGTCAGACATAACTGAATGACTTCACTTTCACTTTCACTTTTCTGACATAAGTATAGCAAATACTGCTTTGGAGGGGATGGTTTCTGTTTGCTTGAAATATCTTTCTTTATCTCTTCATTCTCAATCTGTCTGTGTCTTTAAGTCTAAAGTGAGTCTTTTGTAGGCAGCATATAGTTGAATCTTGTTTCTTTTTTTTTTTAATCCATTCAAAAGTTCCATGTACCTTTAAAGTAATCATTAATAAATGAGGACTTACTCGGCTTCCCAGGTGGCACTAGTGGTAAAGAACCCATCAAGGACTTACTATCGTAGTTTTGTTACATTTTTTCAGAATGTTTTATAGATTCATTTTTCTTGTTTCTTATCCTGCTGTCTTTTTTGTATTTCACGTCTTTCAGTATCAGTATGCTTTGACGACTTATAGCATGTTCTTTTATGTAATTACTACAGATACTTTTTCCTTGTGGTTACTATGGAGCTTACATAAATATTTTGGAGTTACAGCACTCAATTTTAAACTGTTAACAACCTAACTTTGATGACATTCCTAAGCTTTATACTTTTATTTCTCCCCCTCCCCTCACATTTTATGTTATTGATGTTAACAATTTACATATTTTAATATTGTTTATCCAAATATAGATTATTATAATTATAGTTATTTTGCTACACTTGTTTTTTAACTTTGAGTTGTAAATGAATTATGCACCACCACTTACATATTTCTTCTTCATGGAAAGTCTGCTTTTGGAACTCTATTCAGTTCTTCAGATCAGTCATTGTATTTTCAGCTCTCGGATCTCTGGTCAGATTTTGGATGGTTTCTATTTATTTTGAGGGCAAGAGGAGAAGGAGGCACAGAGGATAAATGGTTGGATGGCATTATCAACTCAATAGACATGAATTTGAGCAAACTCTGGGAGATAGTGAAAGAGAGGGAAGCCTGGTCTGCTCCACTCCATGGGGTTCCAAAGAGTCAAACATGACTGAGCAATTGAGCAACAACAATATTTATTTGTTGGACTTCTTTTGTTCATGCATTTTCCCCCCTTAATTTTGGTTAATTGTCTGTGTGTTCTTGTAGTTCACTACACTTCTTTAGGAGAAATATTCTGAATTTTTCATGTTACAGTTCACAGACCTCTATTCTTTGGAGTTGGTTCTTGGAGCTTTGTTAGTTTGCTCTGGTGTCATGTTTACCTGATTTTTTGTGATCCTTGGTTACTTATGTTGGTGAGAGCATATTTGAGTAAGTATTCTCTTCTTCCAGATTCTTTACAGCTTCACTTTGGCAGAGATAGTTCTTCATCAGTTAGCTCAGCTTGAGCTTCTGATTGTGTCCTCTTGTAACATCCTTGGGCAGATGCAGCTTGCTGTTAGGGTCTGTTTTGGGGTGAGGCCACTGCCCAAGCTATGAGGTTGGGAGTGGTGCTATTGGCTGAGAAGAGTCAGTTTTCTGATTGATGGCTGGCTTGGTTCCCTGTCCAAGCAAGGCTGTACGATGGGTTCTGCAGTTGTGAGGGTTCTCTGGTCAGGCTTACTAGATGGTTGGGACTGGGTACTACACTCAGTAGAAGGTAGGAGTATGAATAAGCTTCCCTGCCCTGGTGGGATAGCAGAAGGGGCCATGAGCCTGTGTGGCTCACTGTTTGGGGAGCTGAGTCAAGCAAGACTATGCATTGAGTTCCCTTGCCAGATGGAATCGGCTGTTTATTTCTGCAAAGGGAGAAAGCCCTGGGCTGAGCGCTCTGTTCAGGCGCCACTGTAAGCAAGGATGTTAGATGGGCTGTGCAGTGTTCCATGTGCTCTAGTTGATCAGATGGGCTGAAAGCTATCTTCAGCAATGGGTGAGGCCATGATTTAGTTTCCCTTCCCAGCTTGAGTGGGAAAATAGGCTCCAAGGCTGGAAGGGCTCTTTGTTTGTGGTCTTAACTCAAGCTGACCCATGTACCAGGTTTTCTGCCCAAACCAGGCCACTGGCTTTGCTTTGTGAATGGTTGGCTCTTCCTGCAAGACTCTCTCATCAAGTGTTGCTGGGCTGCACAAATTACTATATCTAAGCTTTCTGGACAGGCAATATTGGGAGCTATATTTACTAGTTCATTGGGCTAGAACTCAAACCTCTATTCCCCATTGCCAACCTGGATAGATACAAACCAGGATCAAGAGCCAGCAAGGTCCTTATTTGAACACCCGAATCAGGCAGACCTGCAATCCCACCAAGTTTCCTGGAGTGACTGCACCACCATCTTGGTTCTTTAGATGAGCAAAGCTGCTGGTTGGGTCTTCCCCTTGAGTGTTGGATATAGGGAGTCAGCTTATCAAGACCTGAGTGCTGCCTTGTTGCAAACCCCTCCTTCCTTCTCCATGACAGTCAGATTCCAACTGGTCAAGTCCCGAAGGTCCCCCAGGTTAATTCTGTGGGGTGAGACCGGAGTTGTAGCTCCCAAGAAATAACCCACAGTTTTGGAGGACATCCATCCTGGGCTCTTTTCCTCCGGGGAAGAACCCTAGAGTCAGGGGAGCTGGCCAGCCTAGGGGAGGAGTGGTGCAGTCAGCATGTAGTGGCTCCTCTTACCCTTCGAATGCAATCTGTCCTGGTCTCTGTGATGCAAGAAGGGTGTGCTTCAGTCTCACCCCCGCATTCTAGGATCTTCTTAGTTGTGTCTTATCCATGAATAGTTGTCAGTTGTTTTCCTCCCGTTGGGGAGCAAAATCAAGATCAAGTATGTTGACATCTTAGTGACAGCACTCCTGCATTTCAAATTGCTTTCTGATTAGCAAATAACCATAGTTTGTATAAATGAATCTGGTTTAACAGGTCAAATGCTTTTCATCTGCCCTTGACAATCACTAAAAAGAACATTTTTGCCAAAGGCTCAAGGAAAAGATAACATTTAGTTAGAAAATATGGAACTTGTATATGACTTATATGAGCCAAATTTCAGGTGAGTCATGTTGAGAAAGAGCTCTCAACTGTAACTGCCAGCCAAGTGTGTGAAGTCTTTTACTGGTTAATAAATAGAATAACCATTGATTTTGATTATCCACATACTAATGCCAAGAAAAATCACAGGCCTAAAAAATAAAGTTGTACTCTTTAAAATTCAGTAGAGGATTTATACTGCTTTTTAGGGAAAATACTGCTTCCAGTGTGAATCATGACGTATTTAAGTAAAGATAAATGCAATCTACTGATTTAGTAATATGAAGAGAGGAAACAGAATTACCAGAATGAAGATAGGACTTATGTGTGAGCATGATTTGATTTTCTAAAGATGGATTCTTTGATTCAAACATCAGATTGTTTGATATAAAAAAGGAATATGTTTACTGGAATGTTAATGCCTTTAATGAATACATCATATTTAACTTTATGATAATTAAGTGTATATAAAACCTATTCTTTTTATTCTTACAGTTATTCAGTTCAGTTCAGTCGCTCAGTCATGTCCTACTCTTTGTGACCCCATGAATCGCAGCACGCCAGGCCTCCCTGTCCATCACCAACTCCTGGAGTTCACTCAGATTCGCATCCATCATGTCCGTGATGCCATTCAGCCATCTCATCCTCTGTTGTCCCCTTCTTCTCCTGCCCCCCATCCCTCCCAGCATCAAAGTCTTTTCCATTGAGTCAACTCTTCGCATGAGGTGGCCAAAGTACTGGAGTTTCAGCTTTAGCATCATTCCTTCCAAAGAAATCCCAGGGTTGATCTCCTTCAGAATGGACTGGTTGGATCTCCTTGCAGTCCAAGGGACTCTCAAGAGTCTTCTCCAACACCACAGTTCAAAAGCATTAATTCTTCAGCACTCAGCCTTCTTCACAGTTACAATTATTAGAGAAACTTAAATCAGCTTTAATGATTTTGGGTGCTCAGTTGCTCAGACTTGTCTGACTTTTTGCGGCCCCATGGACTGACTGTAGGCTGCCGGGCTCATCTGCCCATGGAATTTTCCAATCAAGAATACTGGAGTGGGTTGCCATTTCCTACTCTAAGACCCGGGAATCTTCCCGACCTGGGGATAAAACCTGCGTCTCCTGCGTTGGCAAGTGGATTCTTTACCACTGAGCCACCAGGGAAGCTGTTTAACCATTTAGGCTATTCCAAACTTTAAAAACCCCAAATTAGACATATTTCTGAAATAGGTCTTGATAATTTCAACTATTTACAAGTAAAATTATTCACATATACCAATATAGTTTTATTTGGTACACATTATACTGAGAAAACATATTTCTCATGGAATGATTTTTGTATGTATATTCTAATTGAAAGCATAGCTAAAATAGGCATATATGTAAAATAACCTTTCTCAGACTGCTACTGTTAAATTAATGAACTCAAATCCTGAGGGAAGTTTAAGAATCTAGAAAGCTTCACTTATACAGATAAACAGATGTGATTTTATTGCTGTCTTTTGTTTTTATGAAAAGAAAAGCACGCATCTAAGGCCTTGGAATATTTGATATCCTATCCTGGTTTAAGCCGTTTAGAGTATCAGATTTCTGTCCTCCTCCACACCTCCAGGGAGCTATTCTTTCTGAAAAAAAGTTCAGAAGCTTTTATAAAGCATGACTGTGCTGAGCCCAGGCCTGTGGGAGGTATGGAGGAAGAAAGGAATTTGGGCAGGGGAATTGAAACATATTAAAAAACAAAACACAACACAATAACAATGTTAAAATAATAGCCACTAATATTGTGATTTGGCTTAAGAACGCTAAAGACATGGGTTTGTAAACCAGGATTTAGTAATTTTCCAGTGCCCTGATGGGTCTATTCCTGTTCCATGTATTGGAACTAAAGATATAGCTATTTGAAAAATCCATTTCTAGAGTATGGATTTAAAATGTGTATTGCTCTCTTTTATTAGAGCTGACAAAGTAGAAGTGACAATGAGAGAGCCACCCCTCCCCCGACAGTAAAGGCCATATTGTGTCAAACCAAACCTTTGTATTTTATAACTAGAATAGTCTTCAGGTCTTAGCTTTTTATCCATGGTATGTGGTTCTCCTAAGCTTGGAAACTGTTCCATGGAATGCAAATGGAGGTGTGTGGAAAGAAAATAAACAGTGTTTCACTTTCCAAGTAGAAAGATAATGCAAGATGCTTGAATTGTTTATATTTCCTACCAGGCAGGTAAACCATGTAAGAAGGAATAGGTGGAATTTTAAAGATATATTTCATTTAACCCAGCATATCCAAAATACTGATTTACCATGTACATTCTTAGAACCCGCTGTGTCTTTTTCCCTCATGTCACACCTCAGTTTGGACCAGCTACATTTCTGGGCTCCTAGAAGGAAATGGCAACCCACTCCAGTGTTCTTGCCTGGAGAATCCCAGGGATGGGGGAGCCTGGTGGGCTGTTGTCTCTGGGGTTGCACAGAGTCAGACATGACTGAAGCGACTTAGCAGCAGCAGCAGCAGAGTAGTGTATTGGTGGTGGCTGCTGTGTTAGAACAGCTCTGGGCTTGTAAAACAGCAGGTTAGCACACACGGGAGCTTCTTTATTGCAGGACTTTTCAAGGCCATTGACAGGCTGTGCACACCAGACACACTTCACACCTGCTTTGTTGTTGCTGTTCAGTCGCTCAGTTGTGTCAAACTCTTTGTGAACCCCATGGGCTGAGCACAGCAGGCTTCCCTGTCCTTCACTGTCTCCTGGTGCTTGCTCATACTCATGTCCATTGAACTGCTGATGCCATCCAGTGTTGTCCCCTTCTCCTGCCTTCAATCTTTCCCAGCATCAGGTATTTTCCAATGAGTTGGCTCTTCACAACAGGTGCTGTGGTACTGGAACTTCAACTTCAGCATCAGTTCTTCCAATGAATATTCAAGATTGATCTTCTTTAGCATTGACTGGTTTGCTCTCCTTGCAGTCCAAGGGACTCTCAAGAGTCTTCTCCAACACCACGGTTCAAAAGCATCAATTCTTTGGCGCTCAGCCTTTGTTATGGTCCAACTCTCACATCCATACAGGACTCCTGGAAAAACCAAAGCTTTGTCTATACAGACCATTGTTGGCAAAGTGATCTCTCTGCTTTTTAATACACTGTCTAGGTTTGTCATAACTTTTCTTCCAAGCAGCAAGTGTCTTTTAATTTTATGGCTGCAGTCACCATCTGCAGTGATTTTGAAGCCTAAGAAAATAAAGGCTGCCACTGTTTCCATTATTTCTCCATCTATTTGCCATGAAGTGATGGGATTAGATGCCATGATCTTAGTTTTCTTTATACTCTAGAGTTTTAAGCCAGCTTTTTCACTCTCCTCTTTCATCTTCATCAAGAGGCTCTTTAGTTCCTCTTTGCTTTCTGCCATAAGGATGGTGTCATCTACATACCTGAGGTTGTTGATATTTCTCCTGGCAATCCTGATTCCAGATTGTGCTTCATCCAGCCCAGCATTTCACATGATATACTGTGCATGTAAGTTATATAAGCAGTGTGACAATATACAGCCTTGACATACCTCTTTCCCAATTTGGAACCAGTCCATTGTTCCATGTCCAGTTTTAACTGTTGCTTTTTGACCTACACAAAAGTTTCTCAGGAGGCAGGTAAGGTGGTCTGGTATTCCCATCTCTTTAAGAATTTCCCACAGTTTGTTGTGATCCACACAGTCAAAGGCTTTATCATAGTCACTAAGCAGAATTAGATGTTTTTCTGGAATCCTCTTGCTTTTGATCTCTGGTCAAAAGATCTTGGCAATTTAATCTCTGGTTCCTCTGTCTTTTCTAAATCCAGTTTGTACTTCTGGAAGTTCTCTGTTCACGTACTGTTGAAGCCTAGCTTGGATGATTTTGAGCATTACATTGCTGGCATGTGGAATGAGGGCAGTTGTGCTGTAGTTTGAACCTTCTTTGGCATTGCCTTTCTTTGGGATTGGAATGAAAACTGACCTTTTCCAGTCCTGTGGCCACTGCTGAGTTTTCCAAATTAGCTGGCATATTGAATGCAGAACTTTCACAGCATCATCTTTTAGGATTTGAAATAGTTCAGCTGTAATTCCATCATCTCCACTAGCTTTGTTTGTAGTGATGCTTCTTAACACCCACTTGACTTCACACTCTAGGTGAGTGATCACACCATTGTGGTTATTTGGGTCAGTAAGATCACATCTGCTTCAGTTCAGTTCAAGTCAGTCACTCAGTCATGTCTGACTCTTTGCAACCCCATGAATCACAGCACGGCAGGCTTCCCTGTCCATCAACAACTCCCGGAGTTCACTCAGACCCACGTCCATTGAGTCAGTGATGCCATCCAGCCATCTCATCCTCTGTCGTCGCCTTCTCCTCCTGCCCCCAATCCCTCCCAGCATCAGGGTCTTTTCCAATGAGTCAGCTCTTCCCATCAGTTGGCCAAAGTATTGGAATTTCAGCCTCAGCATCAGTCCTTCCAATGAACACCCAGGACTGGTCTCCTTTAGGATGGACTGGTTGCATCTCCTTGCAGTCCAAGGGACTCTCAAGAGTCTTCTCCAACACCACAGTTCAAAAGCATCAATTCTTCAGCACTCAGCTTTCTTCACAGTCCACCTCTCACATCCATACATGACCACAGGAAAGACCATAGCCTTGACTAGACAGACCTTTGTTGGCAAAGTAGTGTCTCTGCTTTTTAATATGCTATCTAGGTCGGTCATAACTTTCCTTCAAATGAGTGTCTTTTAATTTCATGGCTGCAATCACCATCTGCAGTGATCTTGGAGCCTAAAAAATAGAGTGTGACACTGTTTTCACTGTTTTCCCCATCTATTTCCCATGAAGTGATGGGACCAGATGCCATGATCTTCATTTTATGAATGTTGAGCTTTAAGACAACTTTTTCACTCTCTTCTTTCACTTTCATCAAGAGGCTTTTCAGTTCCTCTTCACTTTCTGCCATAAGGGTGGTGTCATCCCAGCAACCTTGATTCCAGCTTGTGCTTCTTCCAGCCCACCGTTTCTCATGATGTATTCTGCATAGAAGTTAAATAAGCAGGGTGACAATATACAGCCTTGACATACTCCTTTTCGTATTTGGAACCAGTCTGTTGTTCCATGTCCAGTTCTAACTGTTGCTTCCTGACCTGCATATAGGTTTCTCAAGAGGCAGGTCAGGTGCTCTGGTATCCCCATCTCTTTCAGAATTTTCCACAGTTTATTGTGATCCACACAGTCAAAGGCTCTGGCATAGTCAATAAAGCAGAAATAGATGTTTCTGGAACTCTCTTGCTTTTTTGATGATCCAGCGGATGTTGGCAATTTGATCTCTGGTTCCTCTGCCTTTTCTAAAGCCACCTTGAACATCTGGAAGTTCATGGTTCATGTATTGCTGAATACGTTCAACACATCTGCTTAGGCAACTCTGTGTGGGACACACTGCCTGATATCCTGCAGCACTCTTAGGGAGTAACCTGCTGATGTGACGGGACTCTGAAGGCATGGCTAGCAGATGACTCAGCCCTGGGCTGTGCTTACTCCCACTCTGCTGGTGACCAGGGGTTCAGCATCATACCAGACACTGAACCTTTCTTAAGTGGTCTCCATATAGGAAAAGTGAAACTGACCAGTGGCATTGAAGGCCTGCTCTGATGACTAACTGAGGGAATTAGTAAATCACTGAGAGAAGTTCTGGCACATAGTGGATACCTAGGAAATGTAGTACATATGCATTTTCTATGTATAGTTGTGCTATTAGAAGGGACAGATTATCTGAAATATATTTGAACATTATCCTGAGCTTATGGTGTTGAATGAATCCTGTTAGTAAAATTTTTCGAAGGACTCAATTTAGAATTATGTTGATTTTCCTTATATATATAAATACATATATGCATATTTTTGAAGTATAATTGATTACAATGTTGTGTTACTTTTAAGTGTAGCACAAAGTGATTCAGTTATACACACACACATCTATCTACCCAGCTTGTTATATTCTTTTTCAGATTCTTTTCCATTCTAAGTTATTACAAGATACCAAATATAGTTCCCTGCCTGTTATAAATAAAATAGACAAAAAGCTATGTTATTTTAAATCTGCACTCAGAAGCTTTAGGTGCAAAAGATCAGAGGTGGAGTCTCAGAGAGAAGAAAGGGTGCCTTATACTGCTTCCATGTTTTCTTTCCTCTCTACCTTCAGCCAGAAGAACTCTTTAATCATTAGACATTAGCATGAGTTTCTTTCTGAAGAAACACATACACAGTTAAAACTAGTTGGTAATCTAAATTAGGGAATTTAGGAATGGAGTAAAGTGTATACCCAAGCCTGCAAGAGATCCTCTTATTCAAAGTTAATTGAAGTGAAGTAGGTTGCTATGCGAAATGGTCACTTATATTAGCAAATTACTTATGTTTAAAAAGAGAAACATTATATTCTATTGGCATGCGGCATGATGTGTAGCACAATTTCGATAGAAGAATTTGGTGCTGGGATGGTCCACATTCCACAAGCTACAGAATTGACAATTCAGTATTTTTTTCCCCTTGAGTACATTTTTATTCGAAGACAAGTAGAATTTTAAAGCTAGAAAGATGTCACATGTCTATTCCTTATTCTATTTATTTTTTATTGAGATATAACCGACATATTTCAGGAGCACAACTTAATGATGTGGCATTTGTGTTCACTATGAAATGATCACCTCAGGAAGCCTAGGTAAGCTCCATCACCACACATAGCTACAAACACTCTTTTGCAATGCCAACTTTTAAAATTTATTTTCTTAGCACCTTTCAAATATACAATACAGCATTATTGACTATAGTTATAATGCTGTACATTAAATTATCCTCATGACCTTTCTTGTAACTGGCAGTTTGCACCTTTTGATCACCTTCCCATGTTTCCCCCACCTTCCCACTCCCCAGCCCCTGGCAAGCGCCAGGCTGTTGTCTGTACCGATGAGCTGGGTTTTTGTTGTTTTTATGTTCCGTATATAGTGGGATCATACAGTAGTTGTTTTGTCTGACATCTTTCACTATTATAATATCCTTAAGGTCCATCCATGTTGTTGCAAATGGCAGGATTTCTTTTAGTTGGCTGAATAGTTTTCCATTGTGTGTGTATGTGATGTTTTATATATATATATGTTAAAATGCCATCTCATATTGATATACAAGTTTATACATGACATGATGCACATGCATATATATGATGCCACCTTTTCCATATCCATTTACCCATCAGCAGACATTTATTAGGTTGCTTTCATGTCTTGGCTGTTGTAATAACGCTGCTGTGAATATGAAGGCACAGATAACTCTTCCACACAGTGTTTTTGTTTCCTCAGGATATATTCCTGGAAGTGGAATTTCTAGGTCATTTGGTGTTTAATTCTTGAAAAACCTCCATACTATTTCCCACGGTACTTATTTGCATTTCTGTCAATAGTGCACAAGGATTCCCTTTTCTCTGTGTCCTTATCAATGCTGGTGATTTCTTGTCTTTTTTATAAAACCCATTCTAACAGGTATGAGATGATAGCTCATTCTGCTCTTTATTTTCATTTCCCTGATAGTGACCTTGATGGACCTGTTTTTCATCTATATGCCTTCTGAAAAATGTCTGTTCAGATCCTCTGTCCATCTTTAACTCAGACTGTATTTTTTGCTAATGTGTTGTAATGAATTCTTTATACATTTGGTCTTTATATATTTAGGTATTAACCCCTCCCCTTATCAGATATATGGCTTGAAAATTTTTTCTCTGTTTCCATAGGTTGCCTTTCCAGGTTGTTGAAGGTTTCTTTGCCTTACAGAATCTTTTTTTAGTTTAGCTTTTAGTTCCATTTGTCTATTTTTGTTTTGTGTTTGGTATCGAATCTAAAAATCATCACCAAGACAGATGTCAAGTAGCTTACTGCATGTTTTCCTCTTCTAAGAGTTTTATGGCTTCAGTACTAAATTCAGGTCTTGAATCAGTTTGTAGTTAAGTCTTTTGTGTGGTGTAAGATAGTCCAGTTTCATTCTTTTGCATGTGGCTGTCCAGTTTTCTCAACACTGTATGTTCTAGGATCCTCTGTGGTAAATTAATTGACCATGCAAATGTGGATTTATTTCTGGACTCTATTATTCCTCAGATATATATGTCTGTTTTTATGCCACTATCATAACTTTTTTGATTACTATGACTTTGTGATAAAGTTTGAAATCAGGGAGCATGCCTTTAGGTTTGTTCTTGCTCAATATAGCTTTAGCTTTCAGAGGTTTTTGTGGTTCCACATAAAGTTTAGGATTGTTCTATTTCTATGAAAAATGTCATTGGAATTTTGATAGGGATTGTATTGAATCTTTAGATTGACTTGTATGGATATTTTAACAATATTAATTCTAATTCATGAGCACGGAATATCTTTCCATTTATTTGTGTGTTCTTCAATGTCTTTTATCAGTGTCTTATAGTTTTTAGTGTATACCTTTTTGGGTTAAATTGATTCCTAGATGGTTTTATTCATTTTGATGCATTTGTAATGGATTGTTAATTTCTGATTGTTTGTTATTAGTGATAGGCACCGGATTTTTGTATATTGACAATTTTATCCTGCAATTTTACTGAATTTGCTTATTAGTTCTAGTAGCCCACAGCTTTTAAAGTATAAAAATACATATGGTCCCATGGGATCACAAGCATAAATCCTATTGGCATCAGAGCCAGGTGATCTGGAGGCATCTTCTAGGCAGTGTTTGCAAACATTAGGGCATCAGGTGAGCGCCCGAGCCCCTTCCCAGAAGGTACTAGCAACCTGGAGCGAGGAAGGGGGAGCACACAGATGGTGTCCCCCTGGCCACACTCCCCAGAGAACAGCTCAGTTGACCTCTAGACCTGTTTGATGTCAGAAGCCCACCCCTTAGGCTGCAGTTCCAGGACAAGCAAATAGGCCTCTTTTCCCATACAGACCGGGTGTATGTACTTCATTCTACTGTCTGCACTGTTCCCCAGGGGTGGTAACCAGCTCAGAACTGTCTCTCCATTTGCTACAGTCCCATAACACTCATCAGTGAAAGCCCCACTGGCCACCAGGGACAGGAGATGAAGGGATATCCTCTGGTTGACAGAGAAAAACTGAGCCACGAGACAGGTACAAAGCTCCCCTCTGGCGGGTACTGTCACTCAAGAGAGCAGCAGAGAGAGAATGAGAAGATAGTGTCCGCCTCTGACGTCCCTGGAGAGAATTGGGGTGGCCCTTCGATGTGTGTTTAATAAGCAGCCTGCCCCTCAGGCTGCAGCTGTGAAGGTGAGCTGATGCATCGCTTTCACAGAAAGACCGGGCAACACAGTCTCGTCTCTCACTGAGCCCTGGGGCTGGAGTTCGTTAAGAACTCTTTCTGTTGGTGACAGTCCCAGGGGGACTGTGAGTTTCAGCCCGACTGGCACCAGAACCAGGACTTTTAGAGGTGTCCTTGGGCAGCAGCTGCAAAAGTTGGGGCGCTAGATGAAAGTCCTTTCCAGGAGATACATCTGACCTGGAGCAAGGCGGAGGGGCCTGCTGTCCTCTGTCCCTGGAGAGTTTTCAGTGGGCCCTAGATGTGTTATATTAGATGCCCGCCTCTTGGGCCCATGCTGTGGGATAGACAGGTAAGCCTCTTTCACAGAGCTGTGTGCTTTTCAGTTGGCCGCCTCTTTGCTGGTCCCTGGCATGGCTGGCTCCATTCCTCTGAGAAGTGGCTCTGTTTTCTGTAATCTTGAGAGTCTCATGGACATGAGCCTGCTAGCTTTCAAAGCCAAACGTTTGGGGTGCTCACCCCTTAGGTGCAGGCCGTAAGAGCTGGGGTATCCAAGGTGGGGGTCAAACTCTTTCCTCCCCAAGAAGTGGGAGTTTTGAGTTCTCTCCTGATTTTGAGTTGCTGTGCTGGCGGTGGGTTTTATGATGAGATTGTGTTGTCTTTTACCTGCTTCGATGTGGCTTTTCTCATTTGCCCAGTGCAGAGGAGTCACCCAGCTAGTTTTTGGTCTTTCTTCAGAAGCAGTTGTTTCACCTGTAGCTGTAAATGCAGTGTGTCTGGGAGGAGGTGAGTTTAGGGTCTTTTTCTATACCACCCTTTTGAACCACAACCCACTGATTTCATTCGATGAAAATTAAAGACAGAATTGTTTAGAAGTAGCTTTGACCTTACTCATTTTTTATTTTTAAAAGTAAGGAAAGGATCAAAGCTGAAATTATTTTCAAAGAAAATAATGAAAATTGAAGAAGACATAACAGAAAATTCCAGGTAATATCCAATCTTCACAATGGCTTATTTGTAAGCCTAGCTTTACAAAGAAATTGTACAAATATATCAAGTTAAAAATGCAAAATTGTACATCTCTCTTGGAAAAGGAATCTCTTTGTTTGGGTTCTTAGGTTCTCAGGAGGCCTACTCCATGTGTTTTCAGTGAGGCATTGTGCAATTCAGAAGGATATGGTATCTTCTTTTGCTAAAAGTGGCACTCGCTTTCTAAAGTAGTATAGTAATTAAACCTGCTTTATCGTCTCTGCATGATTTGCTAATACTAGTGTCTAGTTTGTAATCATTTACAATGCATTCTTACTTTGAACAACTATCCTTTGGCAATGGCAATGTTTCCATTCAGTATGGAACCCCAGGAAGATGGCCAGTATATCAAACTCAGAGATATTTGAACTTGTATATGGTGCTTGAGAGTTATAATGTGGGAGGAAGGGATAGGATGGCATAGCAACTCACTCCAGTATTCTTGCCTGGAGAATCCCCATGGACAGAGGAGCCTGGTGGGCTTCAGGCCATGGGGTCACAAAGATCAGACACGACTGTGCGACTGAGCGCACACAGCAGATCCCTGCCTGGGTCAGGCCTCCTCAGCCCTGGCCTCACGATTACAGCAGATCCCTGACTGTGCACATTTGGGTGTTTCTGGACTTGACGAAATGCGTTTCATAACTTTTATTTTTTTATTTTTTTTTATTTGCTAACATAATTTTATTAATACAATAGATAATTTCCAACATATACCATTCAAACACATGCCCTTTTCATGCGTTTCATTAAGACATGGAACTATTTTGCTTAAGAGTTTCCATTTCTCTTTTAAACCAGCTTTCGTAGTCAATGACTTGGAGAGTACAATACAAAAAACACCCAAGCCTTTTGTCTTTTAATCTCCACTTATCCTTTCAGAACCCTCTATTGGCAATATGTGCTTTTAGCCACTCTGCCTGGTGAAGGCTGCTTTCTCTAAACAGCAACAGGATTTAATTCTCACTTTCTTCTACACCAGCCTCTGCTAACTCCACTGAATTTCTGTTTTCACCCTCCAACTTCTTCTTCTTCTTTGCTTTTCATAACTTTTAAAGTAACTGAAAAATACAAGCAAATAATAGAACACATCACAACAGACACCAAAGCAAAGCAGTTATTGGTTAAGGGAAAAATGCCCAGGAAACAGGCCAATGGAGTAGTGAAATATAAAACTCTCGATACAAAGACATTTTAATTATTAGGTTTCCAGAAGCAATTACAAGAGAAAATTTCCCAAACTTTAAAATTAGATAAATGTCCATATTTTTGGTTACATTAAATAATGTAATAATAAAGGATAAAAATAACAGAAGTGTCCTGAAAATGAAGAAATGCATATGTGAGACATTCAGAAGTTTCATCTATAAAGATGAACTATGATGCTTGTTTTGAGACATTTTATTCAAAGATAGTATCAACAACTATTATTTAAGCACTGATTAGGGTTTTAAAGGCACCCCCAAATTAAAGTCTTTATAGTCAAGTAGCAGTACAACTTATCAAGTGCTTACCACATGCCAGACTCACTTCTAAGTATGCAACATGCATTGTGAATTTAATGGCCTGATTATTTAATCCCAATTTTTTTTTCCAGATAAAAAGGAGACCAAGTAAAATTAAATAACTTGCCCCAGTTTACCCAATCAATAAGAGACAGAGCCAGGATTTGAACTTAGACAACACCAGTGCCTAGGCCACCCCCACCACTTTCAACTTTTCTCTAAAATAACACACTGAGCAATGACAATGCTAAAATCTATAATGCAGATTACATTATTAAATTCCTTCACACAAGGCACCATGGGTGAGTCTGCTAACAGTAAATGATGTAAAAATGTCCGTAACTGTTTGTGTCCTTAAGAATCTTCACATCTAATGGGTGTTATCATAAATAGCTTTGATACAAGATATATGTATTTTTAAGCTTTTATGCATTTTGAGATATATTTGACATATAACATTTCATGTGTACACTAATGAGTTTATATATATGGCAAAATAGTCAAAATAAGTCGTTAATATCCATCACACAGTTATATTTTTTTTCTTGCAATGAGAACATTAAAAACTTACTCTTTGTAATTCCCAAATATGCTACACTGTTATTAACTATACTCACCATGGTATACATTATATCCCCATGACTTATTTCATAGCTGGAATTTTTTTATTATTGACTCTCTTCACCCATTTCATCCACACCCACACACCACCTCTGGCAACCACCGATCTGTTCTCTGCATCTATGAGCTGAATTTTCTTGATCGTACATATAGGTGATACCCCATATTTGGCAGTCTCAGACTTCATCTAGCATAATGCCCTCCTCAGGGTCCATCCATGCTGTTACAAATGGCAAGAACTGGTTTGTTTTATGGCTGACGTTCATGTGTGTGTGTCTGGGTGTGTGTTTCATTTTATCATCTGTACATAGACACTTAGGTTGTTTCCCTATCTTGGCTATTGTAAATAGTCCTGCCATGAAAATGACGGTGCATGTCTTTTTGAGGCAGTGTTTTTACTCTCTTTTTGGATAAATACCCTGAAGTAGAATTTCTGAATCATATAGTCATTCCACTTTTAATATCTTGGGGAACCTTCATCCTTTTTGCCCTAGTGACAGCCCCAGTGTGCATCCTGACCAATGGGGTACAAGTGTTCCTGGTTCTGCATATCCTCACGACATTTGTTATTTCTTTTGATAATAGTCATCCTAACAGAAGTGAAGTGATAGCTCACTGTGATTTTGATTATGTAATTCCCTGATACTTAATAATGCTAGGCAACTTACTGTGAACCTATTGGCTATCCATGTCTTTTTTGGAAAAAAAAATTTATTCTCAGGCCATTTTAAACTCAGATGTTTTTTTTGAGTTGTATATTTTGGATATTAACAATTGGATTATATTTGGATTATATGATTTGCAGTTTTCTTCCCATCCCACAGGTTGCTGTTTGTTTGTTGATGGATTCCTTTGCTGTGCAGAAGCAGCTTCTTAGTTTGATGTAGTACCACTTTTTCTGTCAAATCTAAAAGATTATCACCAAGACCAGTGCAGAGGAGCTTATTACTGCCTCTGTCTTCTGGGAGTTTCAGGGTTTCAGGTCTTAACCCATTCAGGCCCTTAATCCATTTTGGGTTTATTTTTGTGTGTGGTATAAGATAACGATCCAGTTCCATTCTCTTGCATATTGTCCTGTTCTCCCAACATCATTTATTGAAGACACTGTTCTTCCCCTGTTGTATATACTTGGCTCTGTCTCATAAATTGACCATATATGTCTGGGTTTATTTTTAGGCTCTCTTTTTCTCAGATCTATGTGCACATTTTTATGCCAACAGAACACTGCTCTACTATAGCTTTCTAGTATAGTTAGTACAAAGCGGGACACATCATGCTCCATAATTTCTATCTTATGTATTTTTAGTCTAAAAATATGATTCAGATAAACTCAGAAGGTGACAGTGGGGGTGCTTAAAAGAATACTTAAGCCATTTCTGGAAATAAGGTAGCATTAAACAGATGTGAAGTCAGAAGTCCCAGGTTTGAAATGTTGATCTTGGTTGTTGATTAACCTCTCTGAGACTTTTTTAATCTAAGTCACAGTTACTGCTGGCATTTAATAAGAACTTGTGCATTTTTGTCAGCTTTTTTTTTTTTTTGGTAAAAGTCTGAACCTGAATGAATGACACGAAGTGCCATTTTTTAAAAGGATACTGAAATAAATGAAGGGACTTTAGCAGCCAGAAGAGCTTTAGGAAATTGAGAAATGAGAACTGGCACTATGACTGGCTCAGCTGAGCTGCTTCCCAGTGAGGGGGATGAGGGCTGATCAGACCGAGCCTCTGGCCAGGGAGGTGAGAACTGTGATTGGCAGCCCTATGAGAACCATGCAGTTTCACATAGGGCAGATGGAAGACAAGATGCCAGTTAATCTAAAAAAGAGACCACCAAAAATAGTGCTAATAAATAAAAATAACATTAATAGACATAAAGGAACACTTCCCATGTCCCAGGCATTGTTTTAAACATTTGCAGGCAATATGTAGTATAGTGCTTGAAGGAAAGCCTGGGCTATGCACAAAGCGCTGTTAGAATGTGTGGAAGGTGGCAGGGGGAGGGGACGTAGTAAAGTGGGCTCGTATGATGAAGAGCATGAACGGAAGGCTAAGTAGATTTCATTTTACTGACAAGTCAGAGCGAATGCACAGAAAGTAACACAGGCGCAGTTCTAGATAAGGATAAGTAACCTGTACTGAAGAAAGGAGAAACTGGAAGCAAGTGGGGAATTTAATTAATAATCCATTTTAATTGGAAGTTAAAGACCTGAATTCAGTAGATGGTAGTGGGAATGGGAAAGAGAAATAAAACAAAAGCCACATGTAAGGCACTGGGAAGGAGACCTGTATGCAAATAGTGGCTTATCAGAGACAGAGATGAGGGCTAAGAGTTCCCAATGGCTGACAAATTCCCCACTGAGGGATTACGTGAATGGCGGTTCAGTGGCCAAGACAGAGGGTGAGAACTGTTTGACGGGGTAAATGATGATGAATTTGGTTTGGGTGTACTGAGTTGGAGCGGGAAAATTCCAAATGTGGCACCACATCTTGTGAGAAAATTTAGGGCAGGAAAAACTCAAGCTTTGGGAATAGATGAAATTGCAAACACAAAGGTAAAGAAGAAATGAACTATAGACTGATAAATGCTAATACAAAAACGTGTATTTAGCCAAGAGGTTTGTAAAATTTTAAAAATCCGAATTTATTAGATTTTATTAGTAACACAATTACACAGAATAAAGTTCAGGAATTCATCAATGGTGGTCACCAATATGTGCTTCTTTGTGGCTTTTTAAACTTATTTCTCATGATTCAAATCGATTCACAGGACAGTTGAATTTCATACATAGCTTTCATAAGATGAATACAACAGGTCTTCCATCCATAAAATTAATGAAAACACATCTTTCATGAAAGGCACATAAAGGATCTAAACTAACACATTTATTTAAAGAATTTTGATAACTTTGAATTTCTTTACATTACAAAAAAGAAAAATCCCCCAAATGAAACAGACATAAATGTAGTTTCTGGTTACACACACCACACACACACTGCAACAAACAGACCTCAACAAAATGATAACACACAACTAAATTTAGAAACTACTTACCCACAAAGCTTATTGAAACACTACATAAATGCTTTTAAGACGAGTGAAAAAAGAGAAGTTGGGTATGGAATGCTATTTACTTTGCTGAAAACAAGGTCATAGAGAGATACTGTGAATGATTAAAACAAAAGTGACTATGAAAAGTTTAATATCTAGAGAAAATGTAATACTTACTTGAGAATACATACAATTGCTGACTTAATTAAATACGATTACTCATTTTCCTAAGTGTAATTGCCCATTTCATTCTCAGAGATAATAGCACAGTTTAAAGAAATAATACAAACTCAAGCAAGTGGAGGAAATTTGAATAATCTCAGGGAAAAAAGTAATTTTAATATCGTGTGATAATTAAATTTGAAACTAGTTACTTACATATGTGAATTTAAAGCTTGCATTTTATCAGCAGCAGAATCTTCAGAGGTCTTTCCTGTTACCTTCTGAACAAGGAGCTGTCATGTATGGTACGTACAAGGGATTTCCCAAAGGAAATACACAAATGAATGTCTCAAAATTCATTATGCTGACTTATTTTTTACCCACAAAAATGCTCTTGCACCCACCTAAACTTAGTTATAAATAAAAATGTAGTCATTTGAAGTGTATAAAAATTAACTTGGCATCACCTTTAAGGCAATGCATGAATACCATCCAAATATTAAAATTCAAAGTGAAAACAAACCAACTGAATAAAAATTAACTGTTTATAAGTCTATACGTATATCCTCAGAAGCCTGCAATTTTACAGTTTTTAAACCAAATCTAACGTAGAATCAGATTAGCATGCACCCTTAAAAGAAAAACTGAAACACGTACAATGTTTAACTGATCCAAAGGCAGGTATAGTCATCTTCAAGAACATTTCAATAAAACACGTAAATTTAAAGAACAAATCATGTTATTAAAATAGTCTGTGCAATGTTTGTACAAATAACATTTACAATTACAAGTATACTACATATAATCAAGACAAGAGCTGCAATGTGTCCTAATATTAATCATCGTACTTAAAAATTTATAGGACAGGAACATAAATAAAGCTGTTTAGAACTGGCAAACATGACAATAGTCTGTCATTCAGTACAAAGTACTTAATATTTCTGTTATTTCCAAAGCCATCACGCTAAAATTATAAGTTGCCGCTTACTAAATACCTAAAAGTAACGTGGAAAATTAAAGTCATAAATACATGTATACATACATTTGCATATTTACACGTATGCAGAAGTCATCAGTACACTAGAGCCCAGCTTTAACACTGCCCTTAGTTTCACACTGCAGGACCACCTCTCACATTTAAGAAAGGTCCTTCCATTACTTTCAGTTAAAAAAAAACAACAAATAGAACAGCTTTGGTCAGGTCCCAGATGCACTTGCCATATACTACATCCTGTGTTGCTGCAAGACTCTAGTCTAGAGAGATCCACACGTAAGTACTCATTTGGTTTGAAAATGCATTTTACCATTTACTGCCAAAACTCAGAAGAGACCACAATCTTTTAGATTGTTTTTTATGATGACATCTGTTACGGCATCAAAGACAAACTGCACGTTCTTGGTATCTGTGGCACATGTGAAGTGGGTGTATATTTCCTTTGTGTCCTTTCTCTTATTGAGGTCTTCAAACTGACACTGAATATATGCAGCTGCCTCTTCATATGTGTTTGAGCCTGAGAAGGGAAATGGAAAGAAACGTAAGCAACATGGACCTTAAAATACAGAAACAGGTTTCATAGGTATAAAATATGTAGATTCCATCATAACTGTCTTTGCCATTTGAGAATAAGATAAACTTTAAGTGAAAAATACCCAATGTTAATCACCCTTTAATGACTGTAAGTTACCCTTAAAGAAAAAAAAAACAAAAGCATGGTATTCCATGTTCCCCATGATCTTTGTTCCTGCCTCAGTCTCCAAGTGTCAGAGCCTCTTTTTGCTTTTACCCCTTACACTCTACATCCCAACATGGAAACAACTTACACAAATAACTGATGTGGCTTGCTGGAACACTTCTAGCCTATAGTGGCTGATTGAGAAATGCTGACTGAGTACTGACTGGTATATTTTTATTCAAAGTGTTATGTTAGTTGCTCAGTCTCATCTGAATCCTGTGTCTCCATGGACTGTAGCCTGCCAGGCTCCTCTCTGTTCATGGAATTCTCCAGGCAAAAATACTGGAGTGGGTTGCCATTTCCTTCTCCAGGGGATTTTCCCATCCCAGGGATCGAACCCGGGTCTCCCACATTGCAGGTGGATTCTTTACTGTCTGAGCCACAAAGGAAGCCATTTTTATTCAACTTCCTATATATATTCAATACATTAACTAGCATTTATCTGTTTTTTATTCAAAAAGTGTACAGTGGTCTACAATGTGGTATATGGCTATGAGGTTACAAAAAAGTGAATGGCAGAATGACTGCTACTTTCATCAGATGACCGAAGACTATCACCTCCACTGGCTTTGTTCATAGTGATGCCTTTGTTCATGTGACTTCACATTCCAGGATGTCTGGCTCTAGGTGAGTGATCACACCATTGTGACTGTCTGGGTCATGAAGATCTTTTTTGTACAGTTCTTCTGTGTACTTTTGCCACCCTTTTTAATATCTTCTGCTTCTGTGAGGTCCATACTACTTCTGTCCTTTATAGAAATGAGCACGCTGCACTACAGAAATGGCTGTGCGGCGCTGGAGTGGCAAGAGGTCGTGAGGAGATATCCCACGTCCAAGGTCAGAAAAACCCCAGTAAGATGGTAGGTGCTGGAGCAGCTATGAGGAGATACCCCACATCCAAGGGCAAAGTAGAAGACCCAGCAAGATGGTAGGAGGAGCAAATTCGCGTTTGGAATTAAACCCCATTCCCACCAGAGATCCTAAGAGGGCTCAAACAAACCTTGCGGACACCAGCACCCAGGGACCCCGGGACCCCACAGAGACTGAGAGAACTGTAGCGTCTCCTGTGGAGGTACGGTCAGCAGTGGACTGCCATAGGGATGGGGCTCTGGGTGCAGCAGACTTGGGTTGGCATAACCCCTCTTACAAGAGGCCACGAATAACCCCACCACAAAGCTGCCAGAACTTACACAGGACTGGGAGATAGACTCTTGGAGGGCACAAACAGATGCTTGTGCACCAGGACCCAGGAATAAGGAGCAGTGACCCCACAGAAGACTGATGCAGGCTTGCCTGTGAGTGTCCTAGTCTCCAGCGGAGGCGTGGGTCAGCGGGGGCCTGCTGCAGGGCTGGGGGCGCTGAGTGCAGCAGTGCATGCATGGGACCTTTTGAAGTAGGTCGCCATTATCTTCATTACCTCCACCATAGTTTGGCCCCAGGTAAATAGCAGGGAGGGAACACAGCACCAGGCATCAATAGAAAATTGGATTAAAGATTTACTGAGCATGGCCCCGCCCATCAGAACAAGACCCAGTTTCCCCCTCAGTCAGTCTCTCCCATCATGAAGCTTCCATAAGCCTCTTATCCTTCTCCATCAGAGGACAGACTGAAAACCACAATCACAGAAAATTAACCACTCTAATCACATGGGCCAGAGCCTTGTCTTACTCAATGAAACTATGAGCCATGCCCTGTAGGGCCACCCAAGACGGACAGGTCATGATGGAGAGGTCTGACAGAATGTGGTCCAGTGGAGAAGGGAATGGCAAACCACTTCAGTATTCTTGCCTTGAGAACCCCATGAACAGTATGAAAAGGCAAAAAAGATAGGATACTGAAAGATGAACTCTCCAGGTCGGTAGGTGCCCAGTATGCTACTGGAGATCAGTGGAGAAATAACTCCATAAAGAATGAAGACAACGGAGCCAAAGCAAAAACAGCATCCAGTTGTAGTTTGGCTGGTGATGTAAGCAAGACTATGCTGTAAAGAGCAATACTGCATAGGAACGTGGAATGTCAGGTCCATGAATCAAGGCGAATTGGAAGTAGTCAAACAGGAGATGGCAAGACTGAACGTCAACATTTTAGGAATCACTGAACTAAAATGGACTGGCATAGGTGAATTTAGCTCAGATGACCATTATATCTACTACTGTGGGCAAGAATCCCTTAGAAGAAATGAAGTAGCCATCATAGTTAACAAAAGAGTCCGAAATGCAGTACTTGGATGCAATCTCAAAAACAACAGAATGATCTCTCTTCGTTTCCAAGGCAAACCATTCAATATCACAGTAATCCAAGCCTATGCCCCAATCAGTAATGCTGAAGAAGCTGAACGGTTCTATGAAGATCTACAAGACCTTTTAGAACTAACACCCCCAAAAGATGTCCTTTTCATTATAGGGGATTGGAATGCAAAAGTAGGAAGTCAAGAAACACCTGGAGTAGCAGGCAAATTGGGCCTTGGAGTACGGAATGAAGCAGGGCAAAGGCTAATAGAGTTTTGCCAAGAGAATGCACTGGTCATAGCAAACACCCTCTTCCAACAATACAAGAGAAGACTCTACCATGGACATCACTAGATGATCAACACTGAAATCAGACTGATTATATTCTTTGCAGCCAAAGATGGAGAAGCTCTATACAGTCAGCAAAAACAAGGCCAGGAGCTAACTGTGGTTCAGATCATGAACTCCTTATTGCCAATCAGACTTAAATTGAAAAAAGTAGGGAAAACCACTAGAACATTCAGGTATGACCTAAATCAAATCCCTTATGATTATACAGTGAAAATGAGAGATAGATTTAAGGGACTAGATCTGATAGAGTGCCTGATGAACTATGGACAGAAGTTTGTGACATTGTACAGGAGTCAGTGATCAAAACCACACCCAAGAAAAAGAAATGCAAAAAAGCAAAATGGCTGTCTGAGGCCTTATAAATAGCTGTAAAAAGGAGAAATGAAAAGCAAAGGAGAAAAGGAAAGATATACCCATTTGAATGCAGAGTTCCAAAGAACAGTAAGGAGAGATAAGAAAGCTTTCTTCAGTGATCAATGCAAAGAAATAGAGGAAAACAACAGAATGGGAAAGACCAGAGATTTCTTCAAGAAAATTAGAGATACCAGTGGACTATTTTATGCAAAGATGGGCTCAATACAGGACATTTTGAATGTTAATCCCTAAGCAGATAAATGGTTTGCAAATATTTTCTCCCATTCCTTTGGCTGCAGTTTTATTTTGTTGATGATATCCTTTGCCATGCAGAAGCTTTTTAGTTTGATGTGGTCCCACTTGTTTGCTTTTGGTGTCAAACCTAAAAATTTACAGTCAAGACAGATGTCAGCTTACTGCCTATGTTTTCTTCTAGGAGTTCTATCAGTTCTTACACTCAGATCTTTATTTGGGTTTATTTTTGTGCATGGTAGAGCAGTCCAGTTTCATTCCTAGCATGTGGCTCCAGTTTTCCTAACATTTATTAAAGAGACTGCTCTTTCCCCATTGTATATTCTTGAGTCCTCTGTCATAAATTACTTATCATGTATGCATGGTTTACTTCTGGGCTCTCTATTCTGTTCCTCAGTTCTGTTTTTAATGCCAACACCAAACTTGTTTTGATTACTGTAGCTGTTGGAAACCAGGGAGCACAGTGCTTCCACCTTTGTTGTTCCTTTTAAAGATTGCTTTAGTTTTTGGAATCTTTTATGACTTAAAATTGTTAGGATTACTTATTCTTTCTGTGAAAACTGCAATTAGAATTTTGATATGGATTACACTGAATCTTTTAGACAACTGTAGGTAGCATGGACTATTCTAACAGTATTCTTCTAATTGGGTGTGGAATACCAGACCACCTGACGTACCTCATGAGAAATCTACATGCAGGTCAGGAAGCAACAGTTAGAACTGGATATGGAACAACAGACTGGTTCCAAATAGGAAAAGGAGCATGTCAAGGCTGTATATTGTCACCCTGCTTATTTAACTTATATGCAGAGTACATCATGAGAAACGCTAGGCTGGAAGAAGCACAAGCTGGAATCAAGATTGCCGGGAGAAATATCAATAACCTCAGATATACAGATGACACCACCCTTATGGCAGAAGTGAAGAAGAATTAAAGAGCCTCTTGATGAAAGTCAAAGAGGAAAGTGAAAAAGTTGGCTTAATTCAACATTCAAAAAACAAAGATTATGGCATCCGGTCCCATCACTTCATGGCAAATAGATGGGAGAAACAGTGGAAACAGTGGCTGACTTTATTTTGGGGGGCTCCGAAATCACTGCAGATGGTGATTGCAGCCATGAAATTAAAAGATGCTGAGTCCTTGGAAGGAAAGTTATGACCAACCTAGATAGCACGTTAAAAAGCAGAGACATTACTTTGCCAACAAAGGTCCATCTAGTCAAGGCTATGGTTTTTCCAGTAGTCATGTATGGATGTGAGAGTTGGATTGTAAAGAAAGCTGAGCACCGAAGTATTGATGCTTTTGAACTGTGGTGTTGGAGAAGACTCTTGAGAGTCCCTTGGACTACAAGGAGATCCAACCAGTCCATCCTAAAGGAGATCAGTCCTGGGTGTTCTTTGGAAGGACTGATGTTGAAGCTGAAACTCCAATACCTTGGCTACCTGATGTGAAGAGCTGACTCACTGGAAAAGACCCTGATGCTGGGAGAGATTGAAGGCAGGAGGAGAAGGGGATGACAGAGGATGAGATGGTTGGATGGCATCACTGACTCAATGGAGGTGAGTCTGAGCAGAGTCCGGGAGTTGGTGATGGACAGGGAGGCCTGGTGTGCTGTGGTACATGTGGTCGCGAAGAGTCGGACATGACTGAGTGACTGAACTGAATTTTCTTGTGACAGATTTGTCTGGTTTAGGTAACAGGTAATGTTGGCCTGGTAAAATGAGTGATGGAAGAATTAGAGAAGAATCACTAGCAGTGCTTCTCAGAGTGTTTGGCAGAATTCACCAGTAAGGCCATCTGGTTAGGAACTTTTGTTTACTGGGAGGTTTTTGATTACTGATTGAACTCTTTACTAGTCAGTCTATTCAGATTTTCTATTTCTTAATGATTCAAACTTGGTTGATTGTTTCTAGGAAATTTTCTCTAGGTTGTCAAAATAAGTTTACATTTTATCTCAAGTCAATAGCAGACAGCCATATACTCTACAAATTAAATTTTAGTTTATTAAATCATAATAAGGTTGGTACACTGAAATATAAAGGAATAAATAATGTCCTGTTGACTCACAGAAGCTAATGCAACCTCTAAATTAAAAATATGTTTTGAGAAAATAGCTTGCCCTGTGTGCAGTCCTCAATCTGCTGTATATATTCCAGGTAACTAGTTACATTACTTAATCTCCAGAACTACAAGATACATGAATGAACTAGTAAGTACAGTATTAAACCTGATTTTAAGTTTTGTTAAAGAATGACTGAGGGAAGGAGTGGTGGAAGATGACATTAGTTTCTAACGTAATAGAACTGTCTTGATTAAAGGTTTATTACAGAGGATATAGTCTGGCTCAAGACTGGAGAATGGGAGGCTGGTGATACAATTCAAAGGGAGATAAAGCTGATTTGAAAAAAAAAAAAACAAAAATAGCGTGAGTTCAATTTGAGTCTCAGGTGCTAAAAAACACAGATATGCTCAGCAAGCAGTTGGAAATGCAAGCCTGAGTCTCCACAGAGAAATTAGAGTTGACAACAAAATGTATCATGCTGAAAATAAATATGCCTATGAAAGAATAGAATGCTGGAAGATTGTAAGACTGCAGATAGAATTTGGTGAAATGCCAACATACAGATAAAAAGAGAAGACAGGAGCAGAGGGAGGTAGGAGATAAACCAAGTGAGGAGTTTGCAGGCTACATGTCTTCTTCTATAGCAAACAGTATAGAACAGGAATTAAGAATTGAAGGTGCATCAGAGAATCTGAATCAGGTGAATCAAGAATTCTATAATACTCTTTGCTAAAAGAATCTTAGATCAGTGATTATTACTAACTTTAAAAAAAATGTATACCTGGCCTGGCAAAAAAAAAAAAAAGAGCTCCCAAGTATGTTCTTGGTGGCTCTAAAATCTCTGTAGGTATGTAATATTTGAGGAGTGATTTGGGTTCTCTGGGACTTTCCCTGGTGGCTAAGACAGTAAAGAATCTGCCTGTGATGCAGGAGACCTGGTTCAACCTCTGGGTCAGGAAGCTCCCCTGGAGAAGGGAATGGCTATCCACTCCAGTACTCTTGTCTGGAGAATCCCATGGACAGAGAAGCCTGGTGGGCTATAGTCCATGGGATCCGAAAAGAGACACAGCTGAGTGACTAACACTTTTTCTTTTTTACTTGGGTCCTCTGACAAGGGCTTCCCTGGTGGCTCAGAGGTTAAAGCATATCTGCCTGGAATGCTGGAGACCTGGGTTCAATCCCTGGGTCGGGACGATCCCCTGGAGAAGGAAATGGCAACCCACTCCAGTACTCTTGCCTGGAGAATCCCATGGAGGGAGAAGCCTGGTAGGCTATAGTCCATGGGGTCGCAAAGAGTCGGACACGACTGAGCGACTTCACTTCCTCTGACGTTAACACAAAGGGGCTACTTTACAATGTTGTTGTTTAGTCAGTAAGTCTTGTCTGACTCTCCCAACCCCGTGGACTGTATTCTGCCAGCTCCTCTGTCCATGGGATTTCCCAGGCGAGAATACTGGAGTGGATTGCCAATTTCTTCTCCAGGTGATCTTCCCAACCCAGGGATCAAACCCACATCTCCTGGATTTGCAGGCAGATTCTTTACTGCTGAGCCAGCAGGGAAGCCTTTACTTCACTACAGAAAACGAATATGACCTTAAAGATAAAGTAAAGGCAAAACTGAATTGCCTTGATTCTAGATATCTTCAATCTTGGAATCAGAACTATTAATAATTCTATCCCCAATAAAGCACTAAAAATATTTGAGTAAGGTGACTTACGATACTAAGACTTTTAAAAATTAAAAACAAGTTAACTCTGTAAAATTAGTTTGAATTAAAGTATAACTCTGTGGGCTTTCCTTGTGGCTTAGCTGGTAAAGAATCCACCTGCAAGGCAGGAATCCTGGGGTTCGATCCCTGGGTTGGGAAGATTCCCTGGAGAAGGGAAAGGCTACCCTGCCTCTTGAGAAATCTGTATGCAGGTTGGGAAGCAACAGTTAGAACTGGACATGGAACAATAGACTGGTTTCAAATAGGAAAAGGAGTGCATCATGAGAAACACCGGGCTGGAAGAAGCACAAGCTGGAATCATGATTGCCTGGAGAAACATCAATAACCTCAGATATGCAGATGACACCACCCTTATGGCAGAAAGTGAAGAAGAACTAAGGAGCCTCTTGATGAAAGCGAAAGAGGACAGTGAAAAAGTTGGCTTAAAGCTCTACATTCAGAAAACTAACATCATCGCATCTGGTCTCATCACTTCATGGCAAATATATGGGAAAACAGTGGCTGACTGTATTTTTTTTTGGCTCCAAAATCACTGCAGATGGTGACTGCAGCCATGAAATTAAAAGAAGCTTACTCCTTGGAAGAAAAGTTATGACCAACCTAGATAGCATATTCAAAAGCAGAGACATTACTTTGCCAACAAAGGTCCATCTAGTCAAGGCTGTCTCCAGTGGTCATGTATGGATGTGAAAGCTGGACTCTAAAGAAAGCTGAGCATCAAAGAACTGATGCTTTTGGACTGTGGTGTTGGAGAAGACTCTTGAGAGTCCCTTGGACTGCAAGAAGATCAGTCCTGAATATGCATTGGAAGGACTGATGTTGAAGCTGAAGCTCCCATACTTTGGCCACCTGATGCAAAGAACTGACTCATTTGAAAAGACCCTAATGGTGGTTGGATGTCTTCACTGAACTCAATGAACATGAGTCTGAGTAAAATCCAGGAGTTGGTGATGGACAGGGAGGCTTGGCGTGCTGCAGTCCATGGGCGCAAAGAGTCGGACACAACTGAGCAACTGAACTGAAGTGATAACTCTGTGATTCACAAAGAGGGCTGTAGTAAAGAGCAGTAGGGTCACACTGATTGAAGAACCCTCTGCTTTGCCTCCAGTGAGAATATAATTAAATGTATTCTGACTGTTAATGTTCTGGATGCAGCAGGTGCAGCGCACTTGGATCTGGTTTGGGACTCTCTTGTTTCATTCCTCTCAGTGCGCTCACCTGTGTTAGTGGGATATAAAAGCATCCATAGCACACGGTTGTTTTATCACTGCCCGTGGAAAGGCAGTAAACATTTGTATAATTTACTCAATACAAAACTAAAATTTTGTTTATAAGAAAAAAATTCTTAAAATAATTAGGATGGAGCAAGGGTTTTTTTTCTGTCACGTTCGACTCTGTGGAGGGGACCTGGGGGGCGAGGGATGGAATATCTGTGTTCCTTGTGCCCGCCTCCAGTAGTAGCCAGGAAAGTGTTCCAAAGAACTAAAGCAGTGTTTTTGCCTAACTTTCGATTTCACAGATGGAGTACTGAGACAGGGAAATTAACTGCCTCATTCAAGATCAAAGAGCAAATTATGGGAAAGCCAGGACTGCAATTCAGCTTTCCTTTTCTCAAAGCAGACCATTTTCCACAGCAGTAAAAGTGAAGTAGCTTTACAGTCTCATTACCAAAGCCTGGATTTGTTGTGAACCCTTCCCCCATTCCCGAGCAGTTAGCTACCTCGGACTCCTTTCTAATCTTCCCCCCTTACAAGTGCTGTTCATTTTCCTCTGCAGTCACACGCTGCACTGTTGCTGTATTATCTGTTTCCTTAGGAGCACCTCTGTCTTAGAGATTAGTCAGTGAACAGAGACACATCTTATTTATTGTGCATCACACAATACCTAAAATCTGTTAACTGCATGAACAAATCAGCATCTTACGTTTACAAAGACTTGGGGTCACCATAGAAAATTATCTAACAGCTTTTCCATAAATGAATGTTATTTTTAATCCTCCACACCTCAAGGAGCTAGCTCAAGCAAGCTGGGCTTGAATGCAGTTTGCTAAATAATTTTGCTTAGAGGTTAAGAACTACTAAGCCAAGAGATTCAAATCAACAACTGAAATCTTGGCTTAGGGGAACTTTCACTTAGAAATCTACGAGTTGACAGAGAAAGTAAAATACCTGCATATTCTGGATAGCATATAGTGAGAGGGCTCTTCTTGATTTTTTCTTCAAAGAGATCCTTCTTGTTCAGGAAAAGTATAATAGATGTATCTGTAAACCATTTGTTGTTACATATGCTGTCGAATAACTTCATGCTTTCATGCATTCGGTTCTGTAATAGAAAACAGTCAGTGTGTCATAAGGGCAAAGATGCTGAGAAATATTACTTTTAAAAAATAATGAGTGTCTGGGAAAAAAAGTGTGGCAGTACAATAGAGCTTAGTCAGCTGAAAAATAGATAACCTATCACAAAAATACACTTCTGCCATTTAAGAACAAGCACACGTGATGATTTTAGGCGAGGTGAACCTCTGCATCACTCATCACCCTTTTGCGTCCATCCAGCACCCACTGAGTGCCCGTGGTGGGTCACTGCACTGCAGGAGCTTGCGATCTAGAAACGGCAAGTGCAGGCATCTCAAAGGAGACCTCACCATTACAGAGGGAACTGAACTTTCCATTAAAAGGTAAGCAGAGGTTTTTAAAGATTAATAAACTGAAAAAGCTGAATACAATTAGACCAATATCCTATATAATAGTGTATGAAGGAAGGAAACCTCCAATTCCTGTTTCCTGCCCTTCTGGTATTTGTGGTTTCAAAAAGGGCACTGATATATTACAGAGCACCAGAAGGACAGAAATGAATGTTGTATGTTACACCTACTGAACGGTAACTGTATATACCTTATCTTAAAAAAAAAAACACTGACATTTATAGCTCTTCTATTTAAAAATATTTCCCCCAGATTAATGGTACACTGAAACACGTGTGACAGTTACATGACAGCAGCGAAGTATAATAAAGCTCAGGGATTACTAAGCTGGCAGAAGAAAGAAATATAAGCCTTGGACGATAGTGGAGCTAACTTTATTTTTATTCAGTATGTAGATACCAGGTCTCAGAAATGCCTAGTTAAGCATATAGTGTTGAACTCTTTGTCTTCTCCTTTTTATGAGGATCCATCATAAAAAGTATGCTTCTCTGCATACTAAGAGGGAAATGTACTAAATAGAAAAGTTAGAGAAAAGTGCCTGAACTTTGACATTATTCAGGCATTAGCAAGAATTTCTCAAGACGTTTTCTTAGAAAAATTCTTGGCAACAACTCCAACTCTTCCTATTCCATGTTCAATCTTTAAAAGAGGTTCTACTTGCCATTTCTTCATCTTCAGCTAGAACCAGGTCATAGTCACTCAGAGCCACACAGAAGATGATGGCGGTCACTCCTTCGAAGCAATGAATCCATTTCTTCCGCTCAGATCTCTGTCCTCCCACATCAAACATTCTGCAAGAGGAGAAATGAGTTTGATATCACCCTGAATGCTCAGACATACCAAGGAGTTCTATAAAAAAATCAACAAAAAAGCTCCAAATCGAATGGAGAGTGTGGGATGGAAGGTAAGGAGAAAAGGACTTTAAGGGAGAAAAAGTCTGCTAGAAGGGAAGGTCTCTCACAATAAAACACAAAAAAACCAAAATACCTTAAAAAAAAAAACAAAACCTAAATTCATTAACATATGAGACCACATTAGAACAAGACCATTAAAACACACAAATGAAGGGGCTGAACTATGTATAAACAGAGAAGTCACAGGAAACATCTAGAGAATGCAGAGATAATAGAATATATTCAATTCACCAGAGTCACAGAACATTAGAGGCAGAGAACATGGTCCCCTTGTCCAACTACAAAAATGTTTTCTCTCTGAAGCAACATAGCAGGACTTAAACGTAAAGGAGAAACCATTAGAGGTAGGAAAGGTGTCATATTTAAACAGGGGCAAACAGGCTGCCTAAATCAAAAAATAAAAACAAGGTACAGAAAAAAAGAGAGATGAGATAAATGGGTGGCCTACTGAATAGTGTGAATACTAGGAGTGAAAAAACTACGTTTTAAAATGATATGCAATAGGAGACCATTCTATTCTAAGTTGCTACACAAGGTAGTAACACAAACAATATAAAGATAATGATGTTTTCTGCTTTCTCCTCTAAGAGTGTAAGTTAAGCAAAAGTTGAAATTCACATAGATTGTTATGCAATCTAGAAATAGCCGCTTACATAATGGAAACACTATGCAAACTGGTACATTTTAAAAGGCTCCATTTATCTAGATACTGCACTAATTAAAATAGTCCCTATTTAATTCTCAGGCAAAATGAATTTTCCCAGTAGAGTAGCATTGGCCTATAAACCAAATCCAAATGTATCAGATTTGTACTCAATATAAAAGTAGCAATAGTAGTTAGTTTTATCATCATTTAAGTGGCATTCTATTAGTCTACCTGGTAAATTGTTCATTAAGTATGCTATATAAGAAATTGATTCTACTACACACTAAATTAAAATGGGTAAGATGCAAAAAGGACAGCTGGTAATGAAGACCAAACAAAACAAAAGAAATTAAAATGATTACCCATCTGTTAAACTGCCAAGGAACACAATTTGAAGACTACATTACCAAAAAAATAGCTAAATAACTTCTCTGATCATATGTCATATACCATTCCATGTAAAATAACAACAGCACCCTTCCTCTCCCACATTTTCCCTCTGTTGATGGTTGGTTTATGTATCAATTTGGCTAGGCTAGCATATGCAGTTAGTTACTTAATCAAGCACTAATTTGGATGCTGCTGTGAAGGTATTTTATTGTTATGGTTAGTATCTATAATCAGTTGATTTTCACTAAAGGAGTTTATCCTTGATAATGTGGGCAGACCTCATCTATTGAGTTGAAAGGCCTTAAGGGCAAAAGCTGAAGTTTCTTAGAAGAAAAAAATTCTGCCTCAATACTGCAAAGTGAATATCTACCTGAGCCTGCTGTCCTGCACTGCAAACCAACACCCACTGTCAGGTAAGCCAGGTTCTTGATAGCAAGGAGAGATAAGAAAGCCTTCCTCAGCCATCAGTGCAAAGAAATAGAGGAAAACAATAGAATGGGAAAGACTAGAGATCTCTTCAAGAAAATTAGAGATACCAAGGGAACATTTCATGTAAAGATGGGCTCAATAAAGGACAGAAATGGTAGGGACCTAACAGAAGCAGAAGATATTAAGAAGAGGTGGCAAAATACACAGAAGAACTGTACAAAAAAGATCTTCATGACCAAGATCATCACGATGGTGTGATCACTCACCTAGAGCCAGACATCCTGGAATGTGAAGTCAAGTGGGCCTTAGGAAGCATCACTATGAACAAAGCTAGTGGAGGTGATGGAATTCCAGTTGAGCTATTTCTATCCTGAAAGATGATGCTGTGAAAGTGCTGCACTCAATATGCCAGCAAATTTGGAAAACTCAGTGGCCACAGGACCGGAAAAGGTCAGTTTTCATTCCAATCCCAAAGAAAGGCAATGCCAAAGAATGCTCAAACTACCGCACAATTGCACTCATCTCACACGCTAGTAAAGTAATGCTTAAAATACTCCAAGCCAGGCTTCAGCAATACGTGAACCATGAACTTCCAGATGTTCAAGCTGGTTTTAAAAAAGGCAGAGGAACCAGAGATCAAATTGCCAACATCCACTGGATCATCAAAAAAGCAAGAGAGTTCCAGAAAGACATCTATTTCAGCTTTACTGACTATGCCAAAGCCTTTGACTTTGTGGATCACAATAAACAGGAAAATTCTGAAAGAGATGGGCATATCAGACCACCTGACCTGCCCCTTGAGAAACCTATATGCAGGTCAGGAAGCAACAGTTAGAACTGGACATGGACCAATAGACTGGTTCCAAATAGGAAAAGGAGTATGTCAAAGCTGTATATTGTCACCCTGCTTATTTAACTTCTATGCAGAGTACATCATGAGAAACGGTGGGCTGGAAGAAGCACAAGCTGGAATCAAGATTGCTGGGAGAAATATCAATCACCTCAGATATGCAGATGACATCACTCCTATGGCAGAAAGTGAAGAACTAAAGAGCCTCTTGATGAAAGTGAAAAAGTTGGCTTAAAGCTCAACATTCAGAAAACTAAGATCATGGCAATCAGTCCCATCACTTCATGGCAGATAGATGGGGAAACAATGGCTGACTTTATTTTTCTGGGCTCCAAAATCACTGCAGATGGTGATTGCAGCCATGAAATTAAAAGACGCTTACTCTTTGCAAGGAAAGTTATGACTAACCTAGACAGCATATTCAAAAGCAGAGACATTACTTTGCCAACAAAGGTCCATCTAGTCGAGGCTATGGTTCTTCCAGTGGTCATGTATGGATGTGAGAGTTGGACTGTGAAGAAAGCTGAGTGTGGAAGAATTTGAACTGTGGTGTTGGAGAAGACTCCTGAGAGTCCCTTGGACTGCAAGGAGATCCAAACAGTCCATGCTAAAGGAGACCAGTCCTGGGTGTTCATTGGAAGGACTGATGTTGAAGCTGAAGCGCCAATACTTTGGCCACCTGATGGGAAGAGCTGACTCATTTGAAAAGACCCTGATGCTGGGAAAGATTGAGGGTGGAAGGAGAAGGGGATGACAGAGGATGAGATGATTGGATGGCATCATCGACTCGATGGACATGGGTTTGGGTGGACTCTGGGAGTTGGTGATGGACAGGGAGGCCTGGCGTGCTGCGGTCATGGGGTTGCAAAGAGTCGGATACAACTGAGCTGAACTAAACTGAACAGGTTGTTTCCTCGAGAATCCTAAGTGACACATGTTTAGTACCCAGATTTAGGTAATGCAGTAAATCAAATACTCCTATGGATGTGGCTTTGGATGTGGGTAGTAGAGAAAGGTTGGAAGAATTTTGAATAATTTGATAGAAAAAGTCCAAAATACCTTGAAATACGGTTGGTTAGAAATACAGATATTAAAAGTGATTTTGAGGAGAATCAGATTTTTCTTTTTAGCCTTCAGGAAGAGCATAATCCTGCTAACAAACTAATTTCTCACTTCAAGTACTATCAGAGAATAAATTTCTGTTGTTTTATGCCACAAATTTGTGGTAATTTGTTACAGAAGCTTTGGGGAGCTAGCTAGTATATGCCATCTTGCTTTTCTCATCATAGCAGTTACCACCCTCTGAATACTAGATATGTATTTCATTTCTTCTCATCCCCCAACCCTACAATGATGTAAAGACAAAGACTTTGTTTCGGCCTCCACTGGACAAACAAATGTACTGCATAAGTATTTCTTGAATGAAATAATGAACTGTGTCTACAGAGTATTTTAAAACACTTTTAAGCAGTAATAGACCAGTTTTTACCAATGCTATTTTTCACAGAACTATAGCTAAAAAACTTTAAAATTTATATGGAAACACAAAAGATCCCAAATAGCCAAAGTAATCTTGAAAAAGAAAAATGAGGCTGGAAGAGTCAGACTCCCTGACTTCAGACTATACTACAAAGCTTCAGTAATCAAAATACCTTGATAGCATGACACTGGGACAAGAACAGAAATACAGATCAAGGGACTAGGTCAGAAAACCCAGCAATAAACTCACACACCTACAGTCAGTTAATCTAAGATAAGGGAGGCAAGAAAATACAATGGAGAAAAGTGGTGCTGGGAAACTGGACAGCTACATGTGAAAACAGTGAAATTAGAGTATTCTCTAATATCATATACAAAATTTATCTTAAAATGGATCAATAATAGACTAATTTTAACATGTTAAAGATACCTTCCAGTTATGCTCTGGGAATGTTAAATATAAAAGAGCTTTAAGTTGATAAGTAGCATGAATACAGAAAACAATCTCTTCAATTTATGAATGAATGAGGGTCATTCATTATTGATTATAAGTGAACCTATGGACTATAGCCTGTCAAGCTTCTCTGTCCATGGGATTTTCCAGGCAAGGATACTGAAGTGGGTAGATGTTCTGTTCCCCAGAGGATCTTCCCAACCCAGGGATCAAACCTGGATTCCCTGCACTGCAGGTGGATTCTTTACCATCTGAGCCACCAGCGAAGCCTAGCATAAACAAAGAATCTTTAAGCCAGTGCTTCTCAAACGTTATGTGTGATGTTGATGCTGCTGATTTGCAGACTGGACTTTGAGAATCACTGGCCTAACTTGAGCAAAAATGACTAAGAACTAATACAAAAAAGGATCAGACTGTACACAGAGCATTATTCATTGTTTCACACATATACTAAAATTATCTTCAAATTCTGAATTTCTGTTTAGCCCAAAACAAAAAATGATTATAATATGTTCTCCTTCATATGAAGAGACTGTTGACTAGTATTAAACAGGGAGTGAAATTGAGCTTTCTTAGATTTCTTTCTTTAGGGAAGCAGGGGGAGGGAGGGAAGATGGAAGGGCATGTATTGAAGATCCTGAACTGTGCTGACTTACTCTCAAGACTGTTACCTGATATCACTGTGCCCAAGACTGGGGCAATGCTAATTGACTATACATGAATACTACCCCATAAATGACTTTCCACCCCAAAACCAACTGCACATTTACATGACTATAGAAAAGGAACAGAAACATATTACAATGATAAAGTATCCCTTCTATTAGAAAAGTCTATTTTCAACAAAAATATAAAAAAATACCAATAAAACTGTTGATTCTTTAAAGCAAAATAATCCTCATAGACACTGTCCATAAATGCCTGGTCACAGAGGTGATAGTATATATTCCTAAATTATAATGCTTTGTTGCCTCATTTTAAATTTGTTAATTCCCATACCACAAAACAAGTGAAACTAAAATTTTGTATCAGCAGTTAAAAAATTGGACAATGAATTTATACCACACAACACACAAAATAATAAAACACACTCAGAGGAGTTTCCAGCAGAATTGTTATAAGCACATCTTTGTCTTCATTTTTCTGAGACTCTTAAATATATAAAAAGCATACTTGGAACCATATGTTAGCAATGATAGTAATTTAACAATTCAAATCCAAAATAAGACAAAGTTTATTTGAAGTTCCTGACAGACCTGTGTTTAAGTCAGCAAGTGAAAACAGTAACTAAAAACATCCTGTGAAACTTTACATCACCCAAGAAGACTAAACAGAGCAAGGTTCCTGGAAGGATCATGATAACAGACAACCTACCTGATGTTGAAATGACAACTTTGGGAAATCTAGGCTGGAAGTGATGAGTGTGGTCTGGAAGTAAATATTTATATGCATCTACCCGAGAACATGACTGAATTTAACATAGATTGCCTGAAGCACCAAATAATTGATGTAATATTTACCTTTGCCATTTCCCATCATTTACAGAGCTGTCACCTCTATGTTTTTCTTTCACAGATAATAACCCATTTTATGTATAAACTTATGACACTGGGCAAGATTGGAACAATCTATTAAGAATCTTAAACACGTTTGCCTTTACCTAGCAAGGGCAAGTCCAGAATCCTTATTTGGTAACCTTAACCCCAGGTACTTTTCCCTCAGATTTCACGGTTAGAATAAAGTGATGATCTGAACATAATTTAAGACTGCTACCAAATATGGTCATAAAGCAAGGTTAAAAAGAAATTTTTTTTTAAATCAGAATTTAAGGTGTACTAGGATTTTTTTAAAAATACAATANTTGGAACAATCTATTAAGAATCTTAAACACGTTTACCTTTACCTAGCAAGGGCAAGTCCAGAATCCTTATTTGGTAACCTTAACCCCAGGTACTTTTCCCTCAGATTTCACGGTTAGAATAAAGTGATGATCTGAACATAATTTAAGACTGCTACCAAATATGGTCATAAAGCAAGGTTAAAAAGAAATTTTTTTTTAAATCAGAATTTAAGGTGTACTAGGATTTTTTTAAAAATACAATAAACCTTACAAGTCAAACACTGAACTTCCTTAAAATCATTTCATAATTTTAAGAAATCCAGCAGTAGTAATCAAGTAAGACAAATCAGATGACTTAAAATAATGCTATTTTAATATTCCTGAATTTGGTTATATAATATTCTACAAATAGTAAGCAAACTAAAAGAAGGCAAATGATTTCAGTAAATAAAAAATAATACCAGCAGGGAGAGGAGGAAAAAAATTACAAGCAAATACAAAACAGTACCATATTATAGTACCAAAAGTTACATGCTCAGATAAACTAATTATGATCTGTATCTCTGTTTAAGAAAGCAAGGTAGTGTTTGCTTCTGAGACGGAAGCTGCCATGGAAAACTGAAATTAAATTTTAATTTCCTGGAAAACTCAATTACACGAATCACTGAATGTGGGATAACGTAGTGATGAATGCTAGTAACAGATGTATCATATTTAAAATACTTACGGAGAGACTCAGACGTATAGTTGCATGTTTAGCTGTGCTCCCCGCAGTGTGTAATACTGAGCTTCTTTGAGGTGAGCTGATGAATATTTGTTTTTGATCTCTGACTAGAAACTTTTTTAAGATAGTTTCAGAAATTCTGATTTGTTATCATACTATTTCAGAGCACTGGAATTAACTGGAGAAAAATGCAGCAGTTTTTCTCACATTTTGTTTTTCTTTTTTCAGTAAGTAACAATTTTCAATGTTTAACTGAACTTCCCTGAACTTGGTTCATTATAAAATGAGCAAACAAGACAAAATGAACTTCAGGATCCCTTTCATTCTATAGGCTACCATTCAATGCTTCTCTGTTCAGACCTCAATAAGTTATAGTACACTGTAAGTTAAACGAACATTTTTCATCATGAAATAGTAGAAATGTAAGTGTGCGTAAAAATCTTTGTGAAAAAATTTTAAAAGGTAGCTTTTAAAAACACTTCCATAAATCAGCATATATTCTATCAGTAAAACCTAAAAATAGATGGCAACACTTTTCCAAAATATACAGTATTACAGCAGTAGTTTCTATTTTAAAATAAAAACCAAAATCTATTTTTATTTAAGCCACTGGGAAAAACACAGGCAAAAGAAATCTGCATGGTTACTTTTTCTTAAATAAAAATATCCCCCTCTCTGGACGTGAAAAACATTTTTTGTAATTTCCAACTCTAAAAAATTTTAAACTTTTTTTACCTTTTCCTCTTAAGCATTGTATTTTGTATTATATATCTGAATTCATATATTATATGCTTTGAAGCTACTCACTTAAAATGAAGATCTTTGAAAGTAAAATGGGTCTCAACAATTCCTGTGGTTTTCACTCGAGTTCTGAGAACATCTTGTTGAGTTGGAATATAATTTGGTTGTGCAATTCTGTCCAAATCATTCAAATAGCTGAAAAATAAACAATATGCTAATAGTTAACATTATCAATAAAGGTCATCCAAATCAAAGAGCAAAACATTTTGATGCATCAAGTACTACAGATTACTGCAAGTTTTTACATTTCTGTGTAATGATGTAATTTGACCAATTTAAATCTGTATCTTACACAACTCTCTCTGAAATGAAAATGTTTATACTTCTCCGGCCACAAAACTCCATAAGCACCCGAACTCACTGCAAGCCATGAATTTGTCTCTAAAAACTCTATTACATTTTTTTGATATACCACTGTGTTTATTTTCTAGACATTTCTTTTTTGTTGAGGAGTTATTGCAGAAAGCCTTCCTTTTTGAGAAAGTAGTGAGGAAACCCCTGGCCAAAGGCTGAATTCAGTATTGTTCCTTTTCAACTAGCCTTAAGTTATACACATAAAAACACTACACATGCTCCTGTACTCTACATTTTACTGGCTCTATGAATCAACACTCATATTTTATTTCTGTTTTCAGCCACTCATTCAACTCTCTCTGCCAATAATGCAAAATATGTTGTGCTATAAACATGTAGTGGTATCATACTATGCAATTCTTTTGTGTTCAATTATGCAGTAGAATCAATAATGTTACACACAGCACAGGTATAAAGAGATTAAGGTGAACCTGAGTGGTTAAGAAGAGGGCTTATTGGAGAGTGAGGTGAGGAATGTAACAGAAATCTGAAAGGTATGGATAAAAGGGAAAGTTATTCACGTCAGGAAAAGCATAGTAAGGAGGTAGGAACAGTCACATCTTGTATCTTAGAACATAAGTCCACTAGTAGGCTAAGCATGGAATTAATCCTAAGGTCACCTGAATGTGGGGAGCACGACTGTAGAATTTTCTAATACTAGAGTGGAACAGTTCAAGATAATTTAGCAAAGACCTCGGGGTTCATTACAGAAGCACCAACGTTTGCAACTTTAATTGATGTTGCCCTCTCAAAGTGTTCTTTAGCCATTTAGAATGGGGTCTTATCCACAAAAGGAGCTCAATAAATATATGATTTGTGGAGATGGAATTGGAAAGCCATCTGCTGAATTAGTAATCAAGATGTTATAGACAAGTATACGTATGCAATGTTGATACTAGAATACACAGAGATGATAGTTTATATTTTAAAATAATGTATTACTGCATTGTTGATAATCTCCTAATATTTTATCTGTTTTTAGTTCCACATATATTAAAGCTCATTTTACTATAATATAATCTGACTTAAAACAAGCCATGACAAGAGTTTACTAACTGCCCCTTTGAAATAACGAGCTATTCTTATTTAAACTATGTTCTGATTACTCATATAAACATTTATTTGCTTAACACTGCTACAGTTCTGTTAGCCTCTAAAAATAATGCACATTTATATTTCAACAAGACAAAAAAGAAAAACGGGCACTGTGAAAAACTCCAGTTGTTTTAAAAGATCACAAATTTTTCATAGATTGATGGTTAGGTGGTCTTACTGGGCAACCTGGCAGCACCCTCTATCTCCAGTCAAGAATTCAGAAATCAAGAATGCCTTATAACTACCAAGGAGAATTATGAGTTTCATGACTTCCTTCATTTTTGAAAAATGGCTCCGTTTTGGCCATCTTAAGATCAGAACTATTAGTAATGAAATAATGGAGAGCCAAAGTGACTCCAAGTACTGTGCACAGGACAGGGGGTCTGGGCAAATATACTTGGGGGGAAGTGGGACATCCATCCAGGAAGATAGGGGGAAGTGAACTTTAATCTACTGTCCCTGAGAAGCACCCCTTAATTATTCAAATAGCTCCTCTTGCTGGGCTCAGCACAGAGCAAGTTACTCACCCTAAGTCGTTTCTGCTTTGATCTTTCTGTAGGTTCTGGTGGTGCCAAAGCAAGTACTGTGGACCAAGAGTTGTGTTTTGCACTAAGAAAATTTTTTTCTATTTTTTTCTTCTTGCTTCTGGAAAGTTTGGTTTATTAATATAAGGGCATATTGTGTGATGACTATGTATCAGGTAATGGAGATAGAATACTGGGCAAAAACAGACCTTACTGAGTTTACAGTTTAGTGGCAGAGATTTAAAAAAGAAAATCAAATAATCCTCAATGTTAAGTATAAATAATATTACCTCAAAATACATGTAAATCTGTGAGTGCTAGGGAAAAAAAAATACTGCAGATCATGAGTACACAGCACGGAGACAAAGGCCTACCCACTGAGTCAAAGAATATTTCCTTGTAAAAAGTCAGGACACCAGATGGAGAGATGGACTACATGTCAATAAGATGTTATACCCATGTAATAATACATAGGGCTTATACACTTGTAAAACACTAAAAATACATGTTAAAAAATATAGCGCTATAAAACTTATGACAGGTTACACAGTATCTTGTATTACTTCTTCACTCACACTAAATCATCAACATAATGCCGAGTACCCTGACGTGCAGCACATGACGATACTATAATTAGGTTCTCAGCAGCCACACCCATTTGCTTTTCACTGTGGCAAAGTGAAAAGCAAAATTAGACCTGCTAATACTTGGCATCTTCTATTTAATCCTCACTTGTATCCCTGAGAGCCAAGACCTCTGTCAAGAAAACTAACTCTGGAAAATAAAATAAGCATAAGGCATTTGTTTCTACTCAGAGTATCATCTTTGATATTGCTGAGTATGTGTGCCAAACAATGGAAATAAATTCTTGATATTTTTTTCCCTATGCAGATCACCAAACAGAAAACTCCCTGACTAGGTTTTATCAAAACTTACTTTATAGACTTTCTGAGGCCACCACCTAGAAAATTGGGGCAAATTTTTCTTCTAAAAACTGCAGTTTGATATCTATTAATATAAACAATGTCTAATGCAACACAGCACATATACTTGACAACTGTCAAGTTTACAGCTCCTTTATTTTCATCAATAAGAATATCTTGATGCTATCACTGTACACCCCTTCAGACAGGCTGCCTGTGACTCAAGGTGCCTGTCACTGGACATGTGACTTCTCAGGCATGTTAGTAAATGAAGAGCACTCACGTTAGTTTTACCCTTCCCTTTGGCTGGTCCCAGGCAAACTAGAGGTCCATCCAAATTCAGAGTAAACTTTGGGAAATCCCAAATACTTTCTTGGAAGTATACTGGAAAGAGTTCCATGGTGCATGATTAGAGTTACATAAGCATGAGTCCCCTGAGACAATTTTTGAACACAAAAGAAATTAAATATAAGCCTTGCTACCTGCAAACACACACACACACACACACACACATACAGAAAAAGTGTTCAAATATTGTCATCTTGAACACCTTGAGTTGTACAAGAATGTGTCAGCCAATTCTGCATTAAAACTGACTTGGAGGTATATTTGACTTGCAAGTAACTATTATGATCATGAAGTTATGATTACTTACTATGCTGCAGAATCATTAAGCTGGTACTCTCGGGATCTGTTGAAGCAGGCTTGTACACCACTGTCTTTCCACAGTCTCTTTATAACTCCAGCAAGTTCTGCAGTCATAAAACCTTCTTCTGCAGCACCAGCAAGCACAAAGAGTTGGCGGGCATCATCCTGAACATTCAAAGGCCATTTTTATTTAAAAAGTAAAAAGACACTACATATAAAATACATTGTTGGTTACAAAAGGTACAATCGTGAATTTCCTTTATGCTGTCTATTGGTGTCATAAACTTGGATTTCCCTAAAATACCACTTTAAAAATTGGCTTAATCAAAAAAGCACAATCTTAAGTCATGTGTCCATGTTTTGTGATATTAGTAACAGCTATCAAGGCACCAGAAAGCTGAAACAATGACGAGACAGCTCATGAGGGAATATATTAACCAACTACCCACTGGCAGTCAGCTGTGCATGGAAGATGATCACTTGTGACCAAACGGAAGATTGTATTCTTTGCCTCCCATCACCAAAATGTTTTCAAATCTAAAAAACACATTGACACATTAGAAGTTATTTTCAGAATTGAATTGTCAGCTCTCTGATATACTTTGTAGAGGCATAATAAACTCAGATAAGGAAGAAGTAATGTGGAATAAAGCAAGAATAGTTCCACAGAAAAGTCTGAGATTTCAGAATACCTTAAAGTGTGTATACATTAACATCAGTGGGTCCAGAAGTGGGGATAGGTGTTTGCTAATCCAAGCATAGGAAACAAACACAGCTCTGAAGTAGAAATAACTCATGATGCATGTAGAAGATAGCATGCAGAAGTTTTTAAAAGGAGGAATACTGCACATAAAATTAAATTCTGCTTAAGTGTTGAGCCTACAATGTATGTGTGCTAAGTCACTTCAGTCGTGTCCAACTCTGCGACCCCATGGACCGTAGCCCACGAGGCTCCAGGCAAGAATACTGGAGTCGGTGGCCATGTCCTCCTCCAGGGGATCTTCCCAACCCAGGGATCAAACCCCCATCTCTCATCTGTTCTACACTGACAGGCGTGTTCTCTACCACTAGCGCCACCTGAGAAGCCCAGAGTCTACAATAGTTAACAGTTATTCTGATCTATAGGTAATAAAACCCACTGAGTCAGTACTGTCCAAGAGATTTAAGCCACTGATGGAATTCTAAATTTTCTAACAGCACATTTTAAAAAGTGTAAAAGAAAAAGTAAAATTCATTTCCACAATATTTTATATCACCTGCATATAAAATATCTTTCAACATTTAACCAATATAAACTTAGATATTTACTCTTTGAAACTTGGTATTTCTTTTACACAGACAACACATCCCAGTTCTGATCAGGCACATTTCACATACTCAATAGCCACATACAGGTAGCAGCAACAGTGCTCTACAACACAACGCTAGTCTTCGGGTAATAACATGGTTAATACAAAATAAGGGAGATCTGAGGATACCATCGTCACAAAGATTCTTGGGCTGGGATCTGCAGCTTATGTTAACTGGGTAGACCATTCCTAACTTTTCTCTAGGGGCATCTTTCCAGCCTGGTGTAGTAGCTCTTTACAAGGTGACGGCACATCTCAGGATACAGTGCACAGAAGGGAAGCATTTGGTGACACAGGCTAGCAGCGGGTACCAGCTGACAATATAAATTCATTCTACTGCCAATTTGAGAAACGTTTTCTTTTCAGATGGAACCTATCATGAGAAATAATTAAGTCACTCAGCATGGGAACATATTATTCAAGCATATGTTTCCCTTTTTAGTAAATCACAAGAGAAATGCATGCAAGCAAGTAACATGTGTACAAGATCCTTAATAAACTCCAACAAGACATGATTTCAAGCCGCTCTTAGCACCATTTACCTTATTCCAGTAAACAGTTACTCAGTTTTCCAAACAATGACTTACATATAAGAAATTTCTAAATTTGGTCATTTTTATTTTTAACTAAGTGACATCAAACATACTTTTCTCTATCCATTTTAGAAAAGTGCTTTTCAGTTAAGTGGGCTTTCATTATGATATATTTATTCAATTTCCATAAAATTTTTTGATAGAAAAGACTAATGCCCACAGGTATGGGTCATAAGATTACATTCTCTTCAAACTTACCAGGGAAGAAGCCTGAAGAAAAGACTTGGGAAACTGTGGAACCTCTATTTATAAACTGTATTCTCTCTGTAGTATTCAAAAATGTCTCCTCTTCACAAAAATGTTAAGAAGTCTCTTTTCCTTAATAAATAAATTGGAATACTCCCATGTCACTAGCAGGATATTCAGATGTCTATAGATGAGCTTTAAGGAATAAATATAAGCTGGAAGGTACTTTTAAAATTATTCTAACTTTAGGTTTTATATAAAAAGAATCCGATGCACAGAAAGACTGCACAGTTTATTTGGAGTTCCACAGGTAATTAGTCACCTCACCCAATCACATATATTAGTCAACAGTTACTAAGTAGCCACTGCCTAAGACAAGACACATTTGAAAATTGCAGAATGATGACAAGAGTCCTGTCTTATCATCAACTGAAGTCTTTTCAAGATTCATGTAGAATGTTATTTAAGAACATTTAGGGCTTCCCTGTAGCTCAGATGGTAAAGAATCTGCCTGCAATGCAGGAGACCAGGTTTGAGCCCCAGGTAGGGAAGATCCCCTGGAGAAAGGCATGGCAACCCACTCCAGCATTCTTGCCTGGAGAATTCCATGGACAGAGGAGCCTGGTGAGCTGCAGTCCACGGTGTTGCAAAGAGTCGGACACGACTAAGGTAGTGACACTACTAAGAACATTTAAGAAAGAAAAACTCAAGTGCACCAAAACAGTGTGATGCAGAGTAGGAAACTGATAGGTATTACTGAAGGGCTACAGGTAAGTAAAACAGCTTGTAAGGACTCGTTTGTGACGTTAAGAAGAAATTTGCTCATCAGGCAATTACTTGCAAGTATCAAGAAAAAAATCTGTGAATGTAGCCAAGTTAGTATGTTTTTAAATGACTAAGAACTAAATGAAAATAAGATGGTTTGAAGAATGGAAGTTCTAGTTCATACAAACTGGGCATTTGGGGAACTCAGAAAAGAGATAAGAAATGCTATCTGCTATCATGTGATTGCAGCCATGAAATTAAAAGACGCTTACTCCTTGGAAGAAAAGTTATGAGCAACCTAGATAGCATATTCAAAAGCAGAGACATTACTTTGCCAACTAAGGTCCGTCTAGTCAAGGCTATGGTTTTTCCAGTGGTCATGTATGGATGTGAGAGTTGGACTGTGAACAAGGCTGAGCACCGAAGAATTGATACTTTTGAACTGTGGTGTTGGAGAAGATTCTTGAGAGTCCCTTGGACTGCAAGGAGATCCAACCAGTCCATTCTGAAGGAGATCAGCCCTGGGTGTTCTTTGGAAGGAATGATGCTAAAGCTGAAACTCCAGTACTTTGGCCACCTCATGCAAAGAGTTGATTCATTGGAAAAGACTCTGATGCTGGGAGGGATTGGGGGCAGGAGGAGAAGGGGACGACAGAGGATGAGATGGCTGGATGGCATCACTGACTCGATGGAGGCAAGTCTGAGTGAAGTCCAGGAGCTGGTGATGGACAGGGAGGCCTGGCGTGCTGCGATTCATGGGGTTGCAAAGAGTCGGACACGACTGAGCGACTGAACTGATCATGTCAAGAGATACATAATGGCCTCTTTTCCCACACTTGACGATGAGCGAGCACCTGTTAGTGACAATACGTACGGCTGTCTTCTGATTTCTCATATATCAAGGTTCATTAAAGGGAAGAAGGAGCAGACTTTGTGCTTAGACACAGAGCAGAAAAAGAATTCTTAGGGCAAAAGAGAGATTTCAATTCAATAAAAGCACTTTTTAACAACCAAAGCCACCTAAAAAACAAAAAATGGAGGTAAAGGGAGAGACTGAAATTTTAAAGCAAAGGCTACATGATTGTTTATTGTGATCTAGCAGACAGAACTTATGAATCAGACGAAGAGTTTAAACAGAAATCATCAGAAAGCCCTTTACGATAGAGGCTAAATAATATGCTCAAGGAGTGTTAAAAAATTGTGACACCTTCAAATTTTTGGCTGCAGGGAAAATAACAATATATTGATGTCATGATGGATATACACATAGAAATCCTTTGTTTCAATGGTTTTGAATAATTATTTTCATTAATAGTATTAGTTGACAATACTGAATACTATACAATGAGAAATGCTCCTATATTTAATCTACCACATTTCTATAGCATACAATCACTCCTATAAATTTAAAATGACTACACAGCTTTTACCAAAGTTAGTGTACTCAATAGGAAATACTGAGAATGTTAGTGAAGTCACCTCTCCACAGCTCCTGGTGCTAATTCCAGACATTAAAGAATTTCTTTGATTAAAAAATAAACATAAAACTTCTTTTTTCTCTAAAAACAGAACTGTAACTAAAGTAAAAATGACTGAGACAAGGAAATGGGGAGGGTGCTAAAAATAAAATAATCTAATTTTAAATTGCAGATGGCAAAACTTGACTAAAATTGCAGTAAGCATGAGCTTCATTATGTCAAAAAAGAAATTACAATATATTACACAAATATAACATGTATTTATTAATTTTTTAAATGTATGTATCTTAAAATATCACATCAATAAAATAAGTATTTAAGTGTTCTTTGTATGGACAATAGAACCTACTGTCAAAAGACAGTTAAATATGTAATGAATGATACAGGAATTGAGTAAAGTAGAAAAATACTGTGCTGGAGGGACATAATATATTTCAAATTAAGGTAAGTATCACTTTCCACATATATAAATCATTATTTCTCAGAATCAAAAACAATATAACTTCTTCATCTTAGTTCTCAAATATAAACCAGACTACTACTATAAATAACTCAAATACTGATCTGGGAAAATAACAAGCAGAAATAACTAGAAACATTTTGAAAAAGAATACTGGGGACAGAGGGCTGAAATTATCAGATATTAAAAGTCTACAATATGTAGAACATCTGGTATTAAGATCAATAGGGCTGGGGAGTCCCAAATCTGAACTTATATGGCAAAGGTGGCAAGATAAATCAGGAAAGAATGAAATTACTTAAAAAACACTTGTGAATATTTAGATAGCCATCTGAAGAGGAAAAAAAAATAGTGCAGATCCTTATTCCATGCATACAGCAAAGTTTCAGAGGGATTTGAGGATCTAGCATAGAAACAATGCTGAAGTTTACTCCCTAAAAAAACTCTTAAAATATCATAAATATTCAGTAAATCTTTAGTTGAGAGAAGACTATCTAAATTTAAACATAATAGAATAAATAATAGCGGATTTTTTTTTTAATGAAAACCTAAGATGAAAGGCAGTAACCCAAACGTGAGAGAAGTATGCATTAGTGGACAAAGAGTTACTATATGTACATTTGTTGTTGTTTACTGGCTAAGTTGTGTCCATTCTTTGTGACCCCATGGACTGTAGCCCGCCAGGCCCCTCTGTTCATGGGATTTCCCAGGCAAGAATACTGGAGTAGGTTGCCATTTCCTTCTCCATGGAACCTTCCAGACCCAGGGTCTGAACCCACATCTTCTGCTTGGCAGGGCAGAGTCTTTACCAATGAGCCACCTGGGAAGCCCATACATATACAAACAAGCAAAGAGATTAATCAAAACACCAATACTCTAATCAATAAATGAATACAGGATAAAGTAGGTGACAAACGTAGAGAAAAAGAGTCAATGAAGATATGGAAAAATGCATAGTTGTATTAAAAAATTGAAAATGCAAATTAAATTGAAACGAGACTTAAATTAGCCAATATTTTTAAAATTTAAGACTGCAAGATTTTGGCTACTAAGACTGCTAAGAAACAGCGCTGCTGCTAGGAAAGTACATTGATACAGCCTTTCTCAAAAGCAATCTGGCAAATTTGGCAGACAGATATAATGTAACTAACTAATGAAATAAGTTTAAAAATCAGAGGAAGAGGAAAGTGGCCACAGTGCAGGAGCCCACTCCAGTATTCTTGCCTGGAGAACCCCAGGGACAGAGAAGTCTGGCAGGCTGCTATCTATGGGGTTGCACAGAGCTGGACACGACTGAAGTGACTTAGCAGCAGTAGCAGCAGCGCAGGAGTATGCTGAGGCCTGGGGGAGAAAGGGAGCTTAAGTCAATTCAAGGCAAGGTTTTCTGTTCCTTACAGCCCAGCTTACTCTAAGGAAGTACTTCTCAAGCTTTCTTGGATGAAATATTAGCCCTGTGTTTTATCTTCTTTTGTTTCTAATCTTTAAATACTAATACTATTGGAAATTAATTAAATGACATAATATATTTTTATTAACTTGTCAATTGCTACAAGTCTAATTACTTCCCCTACCTCTGTGCTCACCTGTGTACATGTTTGTGTGCAGTGCCTAAGACATGTTTACAGGTCCCTATTCAAGGCTTCCCCAACTGCACATTATTAAAAACAAAATAATCTGATTTATCAGTATTGTCATCCACAGATTAACTACACTCATTATGAGAGTTCTGAAAGTATATTAGGCACAAAATTTGATTGCTCTATGCCAGCCTTGAAAACAATTTTGTTTCCTCTCATTTTAAATAACTAATGTGTAATCTGCTTTGCAAATTCACTAGCTGCCAAATATGAAGCAAACCACAGCAAATGAGTCACCATCTCTTAAAATTTAAAATACATTTTGTCATCAGTTCTCACTCACCCAGTTACCCTACATATTAAAATATAATTCCAGTTAAGATACTGATAGGCTTTTTTGTTTGCTTCATTTCAACGGGGATGTGGGGAATTACAATGATTCCTGAGTTCAGCTGGAAGAGAAATGGATAGTAGCCTTGATATTTTGGTTAAAAAATAGTGGAATGGATGCACTCATCCTAGCAAATACCCATGTCCTATAAATCAAGAGAAACTAAATGTTACTCTGACAAAAATTATAATAGTAGTATAGTCATTACAAATGACAGTAGCAGTAAAAAACATTTATTGAAATCTCTTATGACCAAGGCATGTGGTAAAGTCTTGTCATTATTCCTCACAACCCTCAAAGGTAGATGTTATTATTATTTCCATCTTATGATGAAAATAAGTGACTGAGCTGGGGAAAAAAGAATACATCAGTGAGGAAAAAAAAATAAAACGGAGTCTAAAAACACTCAATAGAATGCTAAGGGTAGCAGTTTCAAGTCACTCAGGAATGGACTACTTAATACATGGTTTGCAAGGCAAGAGATGATCAAATTATAAAACATACTTAGATTCCACCTAGCAGGAGACACAAATAACATTTCCAGGTGAATGGACATGTTATTCTAGAAAAAGAAGATATGTTTTTAAAAATAATTTTAAGATGAAGAACATCTAAAGGCACAAAACAAAGAAGTCAGAATTGACTGAAGGAAACGAGGACTTCTAACGTAAGAAAAATACTGTTTTAAAACAATAAAAGAAATGTCCTGAATAAGATTCTAAGAGACAATGTGAAAAAGGACAAGGTATTAAACAGAACTGAGTAAAGACTACTAAGATGAGTCCAAATACTAAGTTCAATATTAAGAAGAGATACAAAAGGAAAGATTCTCAACCTCAGTAAAAATCAAGAAAATAAAAGCCAGTAAAGAAAAAAAGAGAGTAATTTTTCACTAAGATATTAAAAGATTCGGGACAATCCCTGGTGGTCAGTCCAGTGGCTAAGAGTCCTTGGCTCCTAAAGCAGGGGGCTTGCGTTTGATCCCTCATTAGGGAGCTAGATCTTACACGCTACAACTAAAAACCCAGTAAAGCCAAATAAACTTACCAAAAAAGATATTAAATAATTCAAATGTTGACATATCTAAGTTAATGAGACTGAGTCGACACTGATGCACAGTTGCTAGAGGAGATTATTCACTTTGTGTTTTTTCTGAGAACAGAAAAAACTATAGTACCTTCACATTTAAATATCTGGTTATCCTTCAACTTAAGGCTAACACTTCCAAGAATTGATACCTTAGAAGAAGAAACATATGCAGCCTTTCACTATATAGTTTCTTCTCTCTAGAATGTTTTTTTCCCTTGTTTTGGTCTAGAAAATTCTTCACACATGCTCCAATTATCAAGCTCAAAGTCCAAGCTGTCTTTAATTCATCTTTGTATTCCTGACCCACAATTTCCCGAGCCTCACAGTATTTTAAAACTTGCATAGAGGCAAGGCTGCAAAGACATGGAGTGAAAGTGAAAGTGAAGTCGCTCAGTTGTGTCCGACTCTTGCGACCCCATGAACTGGGGCCCATCAGGCTCCTCCGTCCTTGGGATTCTCCAGGCAAGAATACTGGAGTGGGTTGCCATTTTCTTCTCCAGGGGAACTTCCCGACCCAGGGATCGAACCCAGGTCTCCCGCATTGTAGGCAGATGCTTTAACCTCTGAGCCACCAGGGAAGCCCAAGACATGGAGTAGACCAATCCAAACCAATGAGACAGCCTGAAGACATTTGTGTGAAAGAGTAACAATGGCTAACATTAGCAGAGGTAACAGTCAGAAGGAGGGAAGAAAATAAGTTACTAGGATACAGCTAGAGAGTCTAGAAAGAGTGGGTGAAACAGAACTGACCACTGCAGGCCCTCCTGTAGATTCCAAAGCATCAGAAAACCAGTTTAAAGAAAAAAAACACACCTTGTGTGAGGGAGCAGTTATTCCCAGTCAGTCCTGAAACAAAGTCTCTGAAAGCTGCTCAGCCTGTCCAACCCTTTGCCATCCCATGGACTATATATAACAGTCCATTGAATTGTCCAGGCCAGAATACTGGAGTGGGTAGCCCTTCCCGGATCTTCCCAACTCAGGGATCAAACCCAGGTCTCCTGCACTAGAGGCCGATTTTTTATCAGCTGAGTCACCAGGGAAGCCCAGTCAGTCCTGAAATTAAGCCCAAATCTGCCCCCAAAGGACAGAAAATGAAAATTTCTTGAAAAAAAATGAAAATAAAAAGACCTCATAAAAAAGCAGCTTACATTGACCCTTCATTACCTCACACAACGGAGGCTACAAAACCTTTCTCTTTAATAATCACATGTAAGATCTGAATGCATAATACTGTACACGTGAATTGGAATTAATGTAAAAGTACAATTTATTCAATTCTTTATCTTTGGGTAGCTCTCTTGTGTATGACTAAGAGCTCAAAAACATTTCCTGAATGAATAACGATAAGTGAATAAGTTACAGCCTGAATGGATAGGAGATAAGGCAAAAATTGTCTGGATATGATCAAATGCTGCTTCAGAAAAGATAAGTTAGAAGAATGCTATGAATTATTATTAAAAATGATCTTGAAGTCTTTGAAAATATTCTTTATTTAAAAAGAAAAGCTTAGTCACTTAATATGCCCCACAACTTATAAAGAAATTTTAGTGACATATTATACAAAATAAATTTTTACAGATTTCCCCAATATATGTTTTCTAATGATGCTGTCATTCATTTTTTTTCCTATTAAGTACAAATTGAGCCTGTATATAAAATTAAAAACCTGGCAGACGTGAGAAGATAAAAAGTTATGGTCTCTATACAAAAAGTCTTTATAGTATTATTAGGGAGTAACACACATATTGAACACATAAAAATAAAAAGGAACTATAAAAGGGGGTAGTAGTGGTAACAGTAGTAATAATATACCTCTACTTTGTACCAAAATATTAAAAACTAGAGACTCACTTATAGGTTTCTGGAAATATCAAGTTTTACCATGTTATTTAAAAGCAAGAATGAGTGAAGAATAAACCATACACAAATAAAAAAAAACTTGAAACAGATTAAGCAAGCTACCCAGGACTGGGGAGAAAAGAGGAAAACTTAATATTTGGGCCAGGCTGGGGCTGTTTCCAATCAAACTGCAAACACGTTACATACTGGGTCGCATAAGGAAGCACAGGCACACTGCCTTGCTCACCACCCCAGGGCAATCTTCCCTATCACGGGATGGCCTGGGTTCCAGTTCCTTTACTGCCAAAAAGAAGTGGTGGAGCTAGCCTGTCTCCTAAGGTCCTTGTCCTCCTAGCTCTGAAATTCTGAAAGATGTTTTCTAATAGTAAGTATTTTTTGATTCCAAAGATAAGCGAACTTTAAACTGTTTTCATCATCTGAGACTAGACTGCTTTTTAGTCTGGGCATGAACACAAATATTTAGATCATTTCAGCATTCCAAATCACATAAACAAATTCTGAAGAATGCCAGTGTAGGCAGTTTACTGAACTCAGTAGGAACTACTCAAAACCATGATGGAGATTCAGAGGTAGTCAGTAGGCTATGTTATATAGGAAACATGGTAACAGTTACTGAGTGGTCCAAACCATCTGATGGATAATGAANGGTTTTTCCAGTGGTCATGTATGGATGTGAGAGTTGGACTGTGAAGAAAGCTGAGCACCGAAGAATTGATGCTTTTGAACTGTGGTGTTGGAGAAGACTCTTGAGAGTCCCGTGGACTGCAAGGAGACCAGTCCTGGGTGTTCACTGGAAGGACTGATGCTGAGGCTGAAACCCCAATACTGTGGCCACCTCATGCGAAGAGCTGACTCACTGGAAAAGACCCTGATGCTGGGAAAGATTGAGGGCAGGAGGAGAAGGGGACGACAGAGGATGAGATGGCTGGATGGCATCACTGACTCAATGGACGTGAGTCTGAGTGAACTCCGGGAGTTGGTGATGGACAGGAAGGCCTGGCATGCTGTGATTCATGGGGTCATAAAGAGTCAGACACGACTGAGCGACTGAACTGAACTGAACTTACAGTTCATTTACATTGCTGTATTACTTTCTGCTGTACAGAAAAGTAAATCAGTTATATACACACATGTGTGAAAAATATATTTTCCCATATAGGATCATTACAGAGTATTGAGTATAGCTTCCTGTGCTATATAGTAGGCCCTTCAGTTCAGTTCAGTGTGTGTATATATATATCAATCCCAGTCTACCCCCTTTTACCCTGGTAACAATTTTTTTTAACATCTGTGACTAAATTTTATTTTATATCAAAATAGTCTTTATTGGTTTCCAAAATACCAAACATTTCTTAAAAATAAGTCCAAATATTTATTGTACCATAATACTTAAAACTCAACTGAAAAACAATGCTTTCATCGTTGTTTTTATGTATTCCCTAAAGCACTTTAAAAAATTTCTTCTTCTATGATTTACACTGAAGCAGTATGAATTAATTTTATTCAAGATTTTGCCCCTCACTGGAAGATATTTAACTGTTAGGCCAATTATCATAATTTTAACCTTTGCCTCTTGTGAAACAGAAAGCCAGCAGTACTAAGAAACCATGAAAATTATTTTTAAATATGTTAAAATAACAATGTCTCATGCATTATATATATTCGACCACCATTATTAAACAACTGACAGAGAGCCAACACACTTTGCCAGCAGTGAGGATGCAAAGGTATGCAGAAAGAAATTATCTCCGCCCATGATTTTCTATATTCCCTATCACCTGAGTTGTAAACCCAGTCTCAAAACTATCCCTAAAAAAAAACAAAACTCTCCCTGACCCTCTATACTCATGCACAGTCTCCTCACCATTTAGAGCCCTCTAGATACTGAGAACACCTGAGCACAGCACACAGAACAAGGCAGGTGTGGCGGCTTCGTGCTGTCTTTGGCCAGAGCTACGCATCATGGAGCTGTCACTCCTGTTAAGAGACGGGGCTCAGCATTTCATCACCTGGGCCTCACAGTCCCGTCTTCCCGGGGCCATTCCTACAGTGCTTCATGCGCCAGTATCACTGAACTTACAGTTCCCAGAATGCCTACTGCTGATGACGCCACAAGTCTTCAAACATACTGTTTCTCCTGCCGAGTGTAATTTGCTCTGTTCCTCGTGCCACACCAGTGATGCTCTATCAACCAGCAAACCTACCTCCTTCATCAGCCTTTCCCGACCCACTCCCGCTGTGATCCCTGCTGCCTGTCCCTTTGCACATTTTCCACTTGAAAGCTTAGCAGCTAACCTGTGCTAGACACACCATCAACCAGAAATGTACCTGAATTTATTTAAGCTATCTGTGATGGATGTGGTAGATGGCAAACTTCTGGGCCTCGTTCCCTTGCCCTTTTACCTCAGCCACATGTACACAACCAGATCATCAGAGCATCTGAGAATAAGTCACAGTTAAATGGCCTATTTGGAAATCTGGGTGAAAAAAACTGCTTACATTTTACTTGTGATTTGATATTCAAGAAATTTCTCCAAGATAGCTGCATATTAAATAGAAAAGCAGGCACTGAATAAACAATGAGGTCATTATTCGTTTACAGACAGCCTTTGAATTTTAGAGGGCATCTGCCAATACAAACAACTCCAAGATAAACAAGCCATTATTTATTAATCAGCAACAGTATACTTGGCTCTATGAAAAGCACAATTGTAGGCATCATGGCTCACGCATTTCTCTAATTCAGGAGAGGTCTGCCCAAGTCACACACCATCAACAGTTTCCAGCAGAACTATCTCCAAGGGACCACTGACCTTCCAGGGCCCTGTACGTTGACTCAGCAGCAGGCGAGCTGTGGAGACACCCCCATTCTGTTAGTGAAACAACTAAGAGGCTCAGAGAAAGGCTTACGTGACACAAGTCCATGAGGTCTGAGAACCACACAAAGTGAAAAAATCAGAAACAGTAAGAATAAGATGAAACAGTAAAGAACAGAAAAGTTACTAAACTATGTGTATAAGATGGAAATTTTAAAATCTTAATGAGAAAAAAGCAAGTTTTCCTAATGTTAGACATTATGTTTACATTCAAATACACTTCCCATGTCATCAATTCTTGTATGAGCAATAGAGAAACTAGTCAATGGTTTGCAGTTCAAAATAATCCTGAAACATGTTTAACATTAAGAGTGAGGGGTGGCAGTGTTATTGGTTGAATGTTTACCTGATTTTTTTGCTAGATACAAGGTACCCTCTGTGGAATAGATATCCCAGAGGCAGAAACACTTGGGGGTAGGGGATCTTTCAAAATTTAAAGATTTATGTAATTAGTTTTCAATTCCTAGTTCCACACACACTCTTAATAGGAAAATTAGAAATGCTGCCTGGTTACGGTTTTAAAATTCTAAACACTGCTATTCTTTCCATACAGTATATAGAAGACTCATTTCAGTTCAGTCACTCAGTGGTGTCCAACTCTTTGTGACCCCATGAATCACAGCACGCCAGGCCTCCCTGTCCATCACCAACTCCTGGAGCTCACCCAAACTCACATCCATCGACTTGGTGATGCCATCCAACCATCTCATCCTCTGCTGTACCCTTCTCCTCCTGCCCCCAATCCCTCCCAGCATCAGAGTCCTTTCCAATGAGTCAACTCTTCGCATGAGGTGGCCAAAGTACTGGAGTTTCAGCTTTAGCATCATTCCTTCCAAAGAACACCCAGGGCTGATCTCCTTTAGAATACACTGGTTGGATCTCCTTGCAGTCCAAGAGACTCTCAAGAGTCTTCTCCAACACCACAGTTCAAAAGCATCAATTCTTCGGTGCTCAGCTTTCTTCACAGACCAACTTTCGCATCCATATATGACTACTGGAAAAACCATAGCCTTGACTAGACAGACCTTTGTTGGCAAAGTAATGTCTCTGCTTTTGAATATGCCGTCTAAGTTGGCCATAACTTTCCTTCCAAGGAGTGTCTTATAATTTCATGGCTGCAGTCACCATCTGCAGTGATTTTGGAGCCCAATAAAATAAAGTCCGACACTGTTTCCACTGTTTCCTCGTCTATTTCCCATGAAGTGATAGGACCAGATGCCATGATCTTCGTTTTCTGAATGTTGAGCTTTAAGCCAACTTTTTCACTCTCCTCTTTCACTGTCATCAAGGGGCTTTTTAGTTCCTCTTCACGTTCTGCTATAAGTAAGGGTGGTGTCATCTGCATATCTGAGGTTATTGATATTTCTCCCGGCAATCTTGATTCCAGCTTGTGCTTCCTCCAGCCCAGCCTTTCTCATGATGTACTCTGCATAGAAGTTAAATAAGCAGGGGGACAATATACAGCTTTGATGTACTCCTTTTCCTATTTGGAACCAGTCTGTTGTTCCATGTCCAGTTCCAACTGTTGCTTCCTGACCTGCATACAGGTTTCTCAAGAGGCTCAGGTGATCTGGTATTCCCATCTCTTTCAGAATTTTCCACAGTTTATTGTGATCCACACAGTCAAAGGCTTTGGCATAGTCAATAAAACAGAAGTAGATGTTTTTCTGGAATTCTCTTGCATTTTCTATGATCCAGTGGATGTTGGCAATTTGATCTCTGGTTCCTCTACCTTTCTGAAACCAGCTTGAACATCTGGAAGTTCACGGTTCACATATTGCTGAAGCCTGGCTTAGAGAATTTTGAGCATTACTTTACTAGCGTGTGAGATGAGTGCAATTGTGCGGTAGCTTGAGCATTCCTCGGCATTGCCTTTCTTTGGGATTGAATGAAAACTGACCTATTCCAGTCCTGTGGCCACTGCTGAGTTTCCCAAATTTGCTGGCATATTGAGTGCAGCACTTTCACAGCATCATCTTTCACGATTTGATGGATTTCCATCACCTGCACTAGCTTTGTTCGTAGTGATGCTTTCTAAGGCCCACTTGACTTCACATTCCAGGATGTCTGGCTCTAGGTGAGTGATCACACCATCGTGATGATCTTGGTCATGAAGATCTTTTTTGTACAGTTCTTCTGTGTTTTGTTGCCACCTCTTCTTAATATCTTCTGCTTCTGTTGGGTCCATACGATTTCTGTCCTTTATCAAGCCCATCTTTGCGTGAAATGATCCCTTGGTATCTCTAATTTTCCTGAAGAGATCTCTAGTCTTTCCCATCCTGTTCTTTCCCTCTATTTCTTTGCAACGGTCGCTGAGGAAAGCTTTCTTATCTCTTCTTGCTATTCTTTGGAACTCTGCATTCAGATGCTTATATCTTTCCTTTTCTCCTGTGCTTTTCGCTTCTCTTCTTTTCACAGCTATTTGTAAGGCCTCCCCTGACAGCCATTTTGTGTTTTTGATTTTCTTTTCC
>SJYQ01000886.1:189970-219715 GCA_006410935.1 Redunca redunca
TTAGGTCATACCTGAATGGTCTAGTGGTTTTCCCTACTTTCTTCAATTTAAGTCTGAATTTGGCAATAAGGAGTTCATGATCTGAGCCACAGTCAGCTCTCGGTCTTGTTTTTGCTGACTGTATAGAGCTTCTCCATCTTTAGCTGTAAAGAATATCATCAATGTGATTTTGGTATTGACCATCTGGTGATGTCCATGTGTAGAGTCTTCTCTTGTGTTGTTGGAAGAGGGTGTTTGCTATGACCAGTGTGTTCTCTTGGCAAAATTCTATTAGCCTTTGCCCTGCTTCATTCCATATTCCAAGGCCCAATTTGCCTGCTACTCCAGGTGTTTCTTGACTTCCTACTTTTGCATTCCAGTCCCCTATAATGAAAAGGACATCTTTTTTGGGTGTTAGTTCTAAAAGGTGTTGTAGGTCTTCATAGAACCGTTCAACTTCAGCCTCTTCAGCGTTACTGGTTGGGGCATAGACTTGGATTACTGTGATACTATACTGAGTGGTTTGCCTTGGAAATGAAGAGAGATCATTCTGTCATTTTTGAGATTGCATCCAAGTACTGCATTTCGGATACTTTTGTGACCATGATGGCTACTCCACTTCTTCTAAGGGATTCCTGCCTGACTAGTTCTCTACAAATCTCAGCACAGTCTTGTTTGAGAGATGGACAGGAAGCAATTGTTTATATATTAAAAAAACAAATAAAAACAAAAACCTCAGAGGTCATGGAGGCAGGATAAAGGAGAAAAGGGTAAATTTTCCTAGCATGACTCAGCTAGGCAGCTATCGCTTTTCAGTTAAACCCATAGGTGAGATTAGAGTGAGAGAACCCTTCTTTCAAGAAGAAACAAGGAATATGTAACACCTATCGTCAGGAGAGATCCTAGTCACAGACTCTTGCAGTCACAAAGCTGACCCCGTCAAGCTGACTAGGTGGCCTCTAAATTAAGTCTTGACAAGCTGGTCGGTGTGAAATGAGAGACTTCAGGGTAGCGGGCAAAACTGTGTGCAACGTGGCCACAGGAACCATGAGGCCACTGAGGGGGATCCCCTAGGCCTCTCTTTAAAGAGGAAGTGGCAAATGGAAAACTGCAAGTCTGTGAGCAACGCTGCACCCGGCAGTTGTGTGCAGTCGAGCTCGGCATCTGATAACACACCACACAGAGGATGGGAGAGTACGGGCACACCACCACAGGGACGCGGACAGGGACTCACCTGCGGGCACGGCCACGTGTGCAGGCCTGCTCACTAACAGCACAAGTGCTGACCAGGAGAGGCAGGAGGAGGGAAACACTGAAATCATATAAAGGTCTAAGTCAAGTCACCAAGGCGAGATTCTAAGGTCATGAATAGAATTATGTAAGTTACAGTGATAAAAGTGATAAGCAAATAGTGCCTACTCCCGATGTTTGTTGAGAGGCTATCTAGGGAAATTAGGATTTTAACTGTAGTGAAGTGTAAAAGAAAAAAGACCTGCAATCTCAGAACACAAACTTGTCTTTTTCCCAATATTCTTTGTCTAGGACATCCTTGGTGCCTGAATGGTAAAGAACTGCCTGCCCATGAAAAGAGGCAAGTCCTGTCCCTGGGTTGGGAAGATCCTCTGGAGAAGGAATGGCAAGGCACTCCATATTTTTGCCTAGGAAATCCCATGGACAGAGGATCCTGACAGGCTACAGTCCATGGAATTGCAAAAGAAGCAACAGACTTAGCAACTAACCAACAGTTCTTTGTCCAATTCTCTGCTTAGGTGCATATTTATATAACTTACCAACATCACAGGCTGTTCAACATGAACGCAGTGATTTAGCCAAAGTCATCTTATGCTGAGCTCCTGACAAACTCAGTTCAGTCACTCAGTCATGTCCAACTCTGCGACCCCATGGACTGCAGCATGCCAGGCCTCCCTGTCCATCGCCAACTCCTGAAGTTGCCTCAAACTCATGTCCATTGAGTCGGTGATGCCATCCGATCCTCTCACCCTCTGTTGTCCCCTTCTCCTCCTGCCTTCAATCTTTCCCAGCATCAGGGTCTTTTCAAATGAGTCAGTTCCTCCCATCAGGTGGCTAAAGGATTGGAGTTTCAGCTTTAGCATCAGTCCTTCCAGTGAATATTCAGGAATGATTTCCTTTAGGATGGACTGGTTGAATTTCCTTGCAGTCCAAGGGACTCTCAAGAGTCTTCTCCAACACCACAGTTCAAAAGCATCAATTTTTCGGCACTCAGCTTTCTTTATAGTCCAACTTTCACATCCATACGTGACTACTGGAAAAACCATAACTTTGACTAGATGGACCTTTGTTGACAAAGTAATGTCTCTGCTTTTTAACATGCTGTCTAGGTTGGTCATACCTTTCCTTCCAAGGAGCAAGCGTCTTTTAATTACATAGCAGCAGTCACCATCTGCAGTGATTTTGGAGCCCCCGAAATAAAGTCTGTCACTGTTTCCACTGTTTCCCCATCTATTTGCCATGAAGTGATGGGACTGGATGCCATGATCTTAGTTTTCTGAATGTTGAATTTAAAGTCAACTTTTTCACTTTCCTGTTTCACTTTCATCAAGAGGCTCTTTAGTTCTTTTTTGCTTTTTGCCATAAGGGTGGTGTCATCTGCAAATCTGAGGTTATTGATATTTCTCCCGGCTGTCTTGATTCCAGCTGTGCTTCATCCAGCCCAGTGTTTCTCATGATGTACTCTGCATAGGAGTTAAATAAGAAGGGTGACAATATACAGCCTTGACGTACTCCTTTTCCTATTTGAAACCAGTCTGTTGTTCCATGTCCACTTCTAACTGCTGCTTCCTGACCTGCGTACAGATTTCTCTAGAGGCAGGTCAGGTGGTCTGGTATTCCCATCTCTTTCAGAATTTTCCACAGTTTGTTGTGGTCCACACAGTCAAAGGCTTTGGCATAGTCAAGAAAGCAGAAGTAGAAGTTTTTCTGTAACTTTCTTGCTTTTTTGATGATGCAATGAATGTTGGCAATTTGATCTCTGGTTCCTCTACCTTTTCTAAATCCAGCTTGAACATCTGGAAGTCCACAGTTCACATACTGTTGAAGGATGTCTTGGAGAATTTTGAGCATTACTATGGTAGTGTGTGAGATGAGTGCAAGTGGGTGGGTAATTTGAGCATTCCTCGGCATTGCCTTTCTTTGGGATTGGAATGAAAACTGACCTTTTCCTGTCCTGTGGCCACTGGTGAGTTGTCCAAATTTGCTGGCATATTGAGTGCAGCACTTTACCAGCATCACCTTTCAGGATTTGAAACAGCTCAACTGGAATTCCATCACCTCCACTAGCTTTGTTCGTAGTGATGATGCTTTCTAAAGCCCACTTGACTTTGCTTTCTAGGATGTCTGGCTCTAGGTGAGTGACCACACCATCGTGATTATCTGGGTAACGAAGATCTTTTCTGTAGAGTTCTTTTGTGTATTTTTGCCACCTCTTAATATCTTCTGCTTCTGTTAGGTCCATACCATTTCTGCCCTTTATTGTGCCCATCTTTGCATGAAATTTTCCCTTGGTATCTCTAATTTTCTTGAAGAGATCTCCAGTCTTTCCCTTTCTATTGTTTTGCTCTATTTCTTTGCACTGATCACTGAGGAAGGCTTTCTTATCTCTCCTTACCATTCTTTGGAATTCTGCATTCAAATGGGTGTATCTTTCCTTTTCTCCTTTGCTTTTGCTTCTCTTCTATTCAAAGCTATCTGTAAGGTCTCCTCAGACAACCATTTTGCCTTTTTACTTTTCTTTTTCTTGGGGAAGGTCTTGATCCCTGCCGCCTGTACAATGTCATGAACCTCTGTCCATAATTCTTCAGGCACTCTTAACAGATCTAATCCCTTGAATCTATTTCTCACTTTCACTGTATAATTGTAAGGCATCTAATTTAGGTCATACCTGAGTGGTCTAGTGGTTTTCCCTACTTTCTTCAATTTAAGTCTGAATTTGGCAATAAGGAGTATATGGTGTGCCACAGTCAGCTCCTGGTCCTTTTTTTGCTGACTGTATAGACCTTTCCATCTTTGGCTGCCAGGAATATAATCAATCTGATTTCGGGACTGACCATCTGGTGATGTCCATGTGTAGTCTTGTCTTGTGTTGTTGGAAAAGGGTGTTTGCTATGACCAGTGTGTTCTCGTGGTAAAACTCTATTAGCCTTTGCCCTGCTTCATTCTGAACTCCAAGGCCAAATCTGCCTGTTACTCCAGGTATTTCTTGACTTCCTATGTTTGCGTTCCACTCTCCTATAGTGAAAAGGACATCTTTTGGGGGTATTAGTTGTAGAAGGTCTTGTAGGTTTTCATGGAACCATTCAATTTCAGCTTCTTCAGCATTACTGTTCAGGACACAGACTTGGACTACTGTGATATTGAATGGTTTGCCTTGGAAATGAACAGAGATCATTCTGTCATTTTTGAGATTGCATATAATTACTGCATTTCAGACTGTTTTGTTGACTACGATAACACTACTCCACTTAAAAAAGTCCCAATTAAACTATTTTTATACTGAATAAGACTAAATAATAATTTAAACTGTAATAAAACCAAATTTACAAGTGCATTTAAAGTCACTTCTGGTTAATCATAAAGCTACTGTAAGATTAAGAAAATCAAGGTCCTCATTTTTAAGACAGAAGCAAATAAAGAAGATGCAAGGGCAAATATGACAAATCTAGACAGTGTATTAAAAAGCAGACCTTTGCCAACAAAGGTCCATACAGTTAAAGCTATGGTTTTTCCAGTAGTCATGTACCGATGTGAGAGCTGGACCATAATTAAGACTGAGCACTGAAGAATTGTTGCTTTCGAACTGTGGTGTTTGAGAAGACTCTTCAGAGACCCATGGACTGCAAGGAGATCAAACCAGTCAATCCTAAAGGAAATCAACCCCGTATATTCACTGGAAGGACTGATGTGGAGGCTGAAGCTCCAATACTTTGGCCACCTGATGTGAAGAGCTGACTCACTGGAAAAGACCCTGATGCCTGGAAAGACTGAAGGCAGGAGGAGAAGGGAGTGACAACGGATGAGAGGGTGGATGAGATCACTGACTCAATGGACATGAGTTTGTGCAAACTCTGGGAGACCATGAAGGTCAGGGAAGGCTGCCACACTGCAGTCCATAGGTTTGCAGAATTGGACACGACTTAGCAACTGAACAACAGCAAAGGGCAAATATAAATTAAAGAGGCTTAAATTATCCCTGATGGAAGTAAAGAAAAATTTCTCTTCCTTCTTCTTAGGACATTTACTTAGAATAGTTTTAAATGTAAGTAAAACTTTCCCCTCTCTTTGAAATGTATGTACAGTTGACCCTCAAACAACCTGCGTTTGAATTGAATGGGTTCACTTATACATGGAATTTTTTTCTTTTTCGAGTAAATTCACACAGTACTACACACAGACTCTCAGGTTGGTTGAATCTGTGGCAGGTCCTGGAACCAATCACCTGTAGATACCCAAGAACAACTGTATTCCCTTTGGAAAACTAAATAGGCCTTTTTTGGTCAGCTTTATGATGGAGAATGTCTTTCTGAAGGACCTGAGAATCATCTCTTTGAAAGGAACAGCAGAGAGACAGCACCCCTAACTGCCCGTTTCTGCAGGTGGGCAGAAGTCTAACTTGTTTGAATATCTTGCTCCAAGTTGCAAAACTACCTCATCACAAGATAAGCTTGTTTCTCTTCTAGACAAGGCCAATTAGCTAAATGATGATTATTTCAATTACCCAGTAAAGTTATGATGAACTGTGTATTACATAAGGTGTTGTAAAACCTGTCATTTAGGACCTAGTTGTTTATCTTGAAAACATGTGTGTAATAGGTTGTATCAGCTTGGCTACGTAAGTGGGTGAGATACCTTTCTGTTTCTGCAGTCTCTTAATGGAATGCCTGTGATGCAATCCATTCAATTAAAAAAAAAAGTTTTCTTTCTCCACTACTGTTGTGAAGATGATTTCTGGGTTGAGAGAAGACTTTTAATTATAAGTTTTTAATTATAAGTCCCCAACATAGGTAATAATCTAGAAACCTTTCTTATTTAGCTATAAGCTGGACTTACATTTATATGAATACATACATTTTATGAGTTTACCTGATATTTTGGGATATAAAAATAGTGACTGTAAACACCAGAATCTATAGATTCCCCCCAGATGATCCTCTTTCTCTAAATATTAATTCCCCATAAAATCACTCCCCAAGCCATTCATGTTGGAAATAGGGATCACACTGTAACACTAAGCAAGAATGATTACACATACAAGGGCAGCATTTAGAAAGGGAGGACAAAAGAAAGGAGAATTGTGGGCAACACAGGAAACTTTTTCCTGGCAGGCTAGTCAAAGAGACCACAAAGTAGCTAACTGAACTGAGGGATCAATGTTTCGGAGAGTCAAGTCTGCAGAATCCAAGGTGAGGCTGAGGAAGGATAAAGGACTGGTGCTACAAGCAAACTCCTGAGAGTTTACAAGTTTTCTGCAAGAATTAATTCAGTGTTTTGTTTTGTTTTTGTGTAACAGGAACATTTTAAGAAATCCTGAGTCATTTGAATGCCTCTATATGGATGAATTTCAGGATCTGTATTTGAGCTTGTGTTTACAGGTTCTAAGATACTCAAGCAAGTGCCAAACATTGTACCTTGCTTGAGAAGGTGTCTAAGCATGACTCTATCCAGTTTGGCTGTCAATCACTAGACCCCCTTATCCAAAGAAAGGACGACGTGTTTCCAGCAGGCTAATCACAGCTGTGTCTGAGAGTAAAACTCCTTATTCTTATAGATCTTTTACAAACCATCAAAAAATTTTAGAAATATATGTAAATATATCCCTATATGATATACATAATATATTCTAAAAGCTTAACAAAAAATCAGTTTGGATGCAGAGATTCCCCCCACACCGCCCCCCAAGGAAGGAATGACGTCTAGGTGCCGGAGATCTTCCCTGGCCTTTTATGTGAAAGTTAAGGAAGAAATCACAGGGAAGGATAATGTGAAATCTGGTCCATAGAAGTCATTTTCCGTGATCATGTCATGTCATATGGAAAATACTATGAAAGGAGGGGCCAGAACAGAGGCGAGCACCACCGAGAGGCAGCTAGGGTGAGAAAAGCCTGAAGCATCCCTGAGCCGTAGTCACATCTAGGGGACCACACTACAAATGACCATGGAAGTGGGGCACTGCTGGAGTTAAAGGGGGCAGAAGCACAAACCAGGACTGACCTGGGAGAAGGAGAAAAGACACCACTCTAGTCAGAACTGAAGGCAATTTCAACTCAGTTTCCAAGCTATGAGTCAGTTATGAGTTTGAGTTCTGTCACAAGGACCTGAAAAGAGTTTTGGACTAACCCTGTGCTAAACATTATTACTTTAATTATCTTTAGCTAATGAGGGGAAAACAAAGGAGGTTAATGATGCATTTGCAGCAAGCAAAGGTCAAATGATAATTACTGGATCCTTTAAAAAAGAAAAGTTACAGAAGTTTAGAGAGAGAAAAGATGTGGGAAAATTAGTCATCATATAGCCCACTGTAGAAGAGGTATGCTTTAATCCAGGAGTCATACTGTAAGTGCAATTTACTGTGACTAATGCATCACTATTTGTCTAACTAAATTCATATTTACCTTTTAAATGTTCATAAACATCTTATAAAACTGTTTGATTTTATAGTTCATAGAAGACCTGTAAAGCATGAGAACTTTGTTCCCAATGACAGCTACACACATTTGTGAAAATGATTTGGCACTACACAGAAGGGGAAGGTTTCCTTTATTAGGGAGTCAGACATCACATTCTCTAAAACTCAAGTCTAACTGCTCTCAGGTTTTGCTTAGCTGTTTACTAGTAAGGACCACTGAGTAATATAATACACAAACTCGCAACTCTTCCTATGTTGCCGTGAAACTCTCCATGGGTCTCTCTCACATCTCTGAACGTACATGAGCCTTTGTCCTCAACCACCTTTTCAAGGATGTTTATGTAGAGAGCAGTCTTTGAAGTTAGAGATAAGGCTCTCCTCTGGAACCAAGAGCAGGTCTCTTTGCTGCCCAGTATAATAAAGATAACATATCCTCTGGGACAAATTCCCAGGCACTGCACATTATGAAAAAAAATACTGAGGATCACTAACTTCAGGGCTCCTCTATTGCAACACAACTCATAGACTGTAGTCATGGCTCTCTTCTTGTTGCCTTAGGGAATCAGGGCTTGGTAAACTGCCATAAAGGCAACTGCAATTGCTGTAATATAGTCATTTTTGTCTCTGAACCAAGACTCTTATGTCTTCTGCCAGTAACCATGAAGCTGAGGTGGGAATTTTCTGGTGGTCCAGTGGTTAGGGCTGCCATGAGCCTCTATTCCATCCTTGGTGGGAGAACTAAGATCCTACAAGCATCAAGGCTTGGCCAAAAAAAAAAAAAAAACAAAGAAAAACAAAACTGGGGTAAGCTAACTCATTATATTAGCGTGTTAGCAGGGTAAAGTCTCAGGTACTGAATCATTCTGGACATGCTCTTCTGCTTAATTTTTAGTTAATTCCCAAATTTCTGACAGAGATCCAACCAGTCCATTATGAAAGAGATCAGCCCTGGGTGTTCTTTGGAAGGAATGATGCTAAAGCTGAAACTCCAGTACTATGACCACTTCATGTGAAGAGTTGACTCATTGGAAAAGACGCTGATGCTGGGAGGGATTGGGGGCAGGAGAAGAAGGGGACGACAGAGGATGAGATGGCTGGATGGCATCACCGACTCAATGGACGTGAGTTTGGGTGAACTCTGGGAATTGGTGATGGACAGGGAGGCCTGGCGTGCTGCGATTCATGGGGTTGCAAAGAATCGGACATGACTGAGCGACTGAACTGAACTGAAGGACACTTCCAGCCATTATCTTTACACCTGTACTACTTATCTCTTTTTCCCTTTCCTCAAATGGCAGCTCAATCGGTTTTGTCCAATAAAGAGCTAGAACAGGGGTTCTAAAATGACAATCTAAAGACCAGCAGTATCAGCAACACTTAGGAAATATGCATTCTCTGCTTACAATAGCCAAGACACGGAAGCAACCTAAATGTCCACTGCCAGGAATGTCCTGTGGTAGCCTGGGTGGAGGGGAGTTGAGGAGAGAATGGATACTTCTGTTATGAATAGCTGAGTCCCTCTGCTGTCCACCTGAATCTATCACAACATTTATTATCAGCTACACTATAATGTAAAATAAAAAGTTAAAAAAAAAGAAAGAAGTGTGCATTCTCAAGTCCTATCCAGAACTTAGTGATTCAAACTCTGGGAGTGGGGCCCAGGAATCTATGTTTTAACAACCCTTCCAAGTGATTCTAATACAAGCTAGGGACTGAGAACCAGTTAGGTAGAAAGGTCACCTCTTTTTTCTTGTGATCAGAGTAATTATAGTGATTAAGTTGCTGATCAGTTATAAAAAGCTTATTATTTATGAAACATTTCTATTTCCCTCCTCCTCCTATAAGTGAAACAAGTAATATTCTTTTACTTTTCTGCAAATACTAGATTCTCATATCTGTCTGCATTTAATGTGATACAATATATTACTCTGGTTGAATGAAGAAAATCCATTTTCACATAATAATGAAGTTAGAAAATGAAAGAGCATTTTAATAACATTCGCAGATAACTGGATAGTTTTCATTGATTCTATAACAAAATTTTAAAAGAGTGGCTTAAAGTTTGATTATAATGCATTTCTTTGGACTTTTTATACTTTGGTAGCTTAAAATCCATTGGTCTATCTTGTACTTGGAATGGATCTTCTATCTATGTCTGATGTGGAAATTAGTTCACTAACTTACAGAGAACTGAATGTCGACATATTTTCAATTTTTTAAAAAAGCATTTATGTTTACATTGCCTTTACTGTAATATTACACATAAGTTCACCAGAAAAAGCTTTAGGTGAAATGGTATCAAGCTCCCAGTTGTAGGGACAAGGTTATAAAATTTTAATTAATTAATTAATTTATTTATTTTTGTTTGAAAGCTCACATTTTATTATTGCCAACAAATACTGTTTGCTGTTTTCCTAGAAGTGATAACTGACTAACTGCCAAATCCCAAGTCGGATTAACCACAATTTTTCTGTCTTTCAAGTGAAAATGGAATGGTATTCCAGGAAAACAGTATCTAGTTCAATTCACAACACAAGCAATCACACCACTGCTCTTTCTCAAGACACCACGTGCCACAGCAGTCTGGAAGTACTTCCCATTTGGCCACACAGAATATTAAAGAGGTACACTCAATGGTCAAGACTGAATAAAAATAATGTTTATGACTTCAACATTTTTAAATCAGAAGTGCATAGTAGTGAAGAATACAATGACCACTGGTGCAACCCAGTGCTACTGACGTGATTCAGCAATTTGACCAATTATTACTTTGGTACCGTCAGAGCAAATGACACAATAGAAAAGGCAAATAATATCTTAGCATTATGAAAATGGTCTCAGGGGCCTCCAGAGCCCACTGATCCCTTCTAAAACCACAGATTTAATGTCTTTCCCACCCGTTGGACTGCGAGCCGTGAGGGAAGAGAGCTCTGGGTTTCTGTCATCACGACACCCCTAATAACAGGAACACATTTATTCACTGGATGACAGAAAGGGAGGGAACAGAGAAGGGAAGAAGAATACGCAGCATGAAGAAAGCATAAGGAAATGTAACTGAATATTTATATGAACCATGGAAACGGAGAACAGGATTCTGTTGGAAGACAAAGTAAAGAAATGAGTGGAAGCCTATGACTGACCATTAAAAACAGGTTCATAAAGAAAGAAAAAGCAGGTTCTCTTCTTCTTCTTCTATTACAGCAAGAGTAGTGGCTGAGAGCACGGCAGCAGGAGACTACCCTGTTCATCCTTACTTGCTGCTGGCTGTAGCCATATCCCCACACTTCTCATCAAGTCACTATGTATCTAAAAGGAAAATGCAGGCTTAGACTCTATCACTCAGGTTCCTACGTATAAGCCAGAAAATACGTTTCCCTGTGGTCTTGCTCCAACTGGGTGAATTAGGACAATGTCTAAGGATGGTAGGGCAGTAAGAAGGCAGGAATGTGGGTAATGAATCATCATGCAAGGCAGAGCACCCCAGTGCTACTTAACGTTAAATCCCATTATACAAGAGAACTAAACACCTATCTTCTTTAGGCCAAGGTCAGGTTAGGTTTCTCTGATTCTGAAGCAGCCTTTTATACTAATTCTTAAAAGCTGTCTGCTGCTGCTGCTGCTAAGTCACTTCAGTCGTGTCCGATTCTGTGCGATCCCATAGAGAACAGCTGACCAGGCTCCTCCATCCCTGAAATTCTCCAGGGAAGAACACTGGGGTGGGTTGCCATTTCCTTTCCCAATGCATGAAAGTGAAAAGTGAAAGTGAAGTCACCCAGTTGTGTCCTACCCTTTGCGATCCCATGGATGGCAGCTACCAGGCTGCTCAATCCATGGGATGTTGCAGGCAAAAATACTAGAGTGGGTTGCCATTGTCTTCTAAAAGTTGTCTAGGTGTAAATATACAAGCAAATATATATATATACACACACACACATATATACATATATATTTTTTAATATATAAATAAAAAAAACTAAAAAGTCCCAAAATCTATAAATGTTTTTAAAAATTACTATCAGTTCAGTCAGTCAGTCAGTTGCTCAGTCCTGTCTGACTCTTTACGACCCCATGAATCACAGCACACCAAGCCTCCCTGTCCATCACCAACTCCCGGAATTCACCCAAATTCATGTGCATTGAGTTGGTGATGCCATCCAGCCATCTCATCCTCTGTCGTCCCCTTCTCCTTCTGCCTCCAATCCTTCCCAGCATCAGGGTCTTTTCCAATGAGTCAGCTCTTCACATGAGGTGGCCAAAGTACTGGAGTTTCAGCCTCAGCATCAGTCCTTCCCCAATGAATACCCAGGACTGGTCTCCTTTAGGATGGACTGGTTGGATCTCCTTGCAGTCCAAGGGACTCTCTGGAGTCTTCTCCAACACCACAGTTGAAAAGCATCAATTCTTCAGCGCCCAGCCTTGTTCACAGTCCAACTCTCACATCCATACATGACCACTGGAAAAACTACAGCTTTGACCAGATGGACTGTTGTTGGCAAAGTAATACTTCTGCTTTTTAATATGCTATCTAGGTTGATCATAACTTTCCTTCCAAGGAGTAAGCATCTTTTAATTTCATGGCTGCAGTCACCATCTGCAGTGATTTTGAAGCCCAATAAAATAAAGCCTGACACTGTTTCCCCATCTATTTCCCACGAAGTGATGGGACCTTAAGACATGATCTTCGTTTTCTGAATGTTGAGCTTTAAGCCAACTTTTTCACTCTCCTCTTCCACTTTCATCAAGAGGCTTTTGAGTTCCTCTTCACTTCTGCCATAAGGGCAGTGTCATTTGCATATCTGAGATTGCTGATACTTCTCCCAGCAATCTTGATTCCAGCTTATGCTTCTTCCAGCCCAGCGTTTCTCATGATGTACTCTGCATGTAACTTCAATAAGCAGGGTGACAATATACAGCCTTGACATCTTCCTTCTCCTATTTGGAACCAGTCTGTTGTTCCATGTCCAGTTCTAACTGTTGTGTCCTGACCTACATACAGGTTTCTCAAGAGGCAGGTCAGGTGGTCTGGTATTCCCATCTCTTTCAGAATTCTCCACAGTTTATTGTGATCCACACAGTCAAAGGCTTTGGCATAGTCAAATAAGCAGAAATAGTTGTTTTTCTGGAACTCTCTTGCTTTTGCCATGATCCAGTGGATGTTGGAAATTTGATCTCTGGTTCCTCTGCCTTTTCTAAAACCAGCTTGAACATCTGGAAGTTCACAGTTCACATATTGCTGAAGCCTGGCTTGGAGAATTTTGAGCATTACTTTACTAGCGTGTGAGATGAGTGCAACTGTGCAGTAGTTTGAGCATTCTTTGGCATTGCTTTTCTTAAATTACCATAAATTAAGTCAAAAGGCATACTATAGAATAGGGAAAACTATCAGTAATTAATGAATATCAAATGTAGATTTATTTATTTTTCCCCCAGATACACAGCAAAATGACTCAGTTACACAAACACACATATAAAACTTTTTAATTGAACTTTTTTTGACCACATCATTTGGCATACTGGGTCTTAGTCCCCAGTCAAGGATTGAACCCACATCCCCTGCACTAAGAGCTTAGAGTCTTAATCAATGGACCACAAGGGAAGTCCCAACACATATTCTTTTTCAGAGTCTTTTCCATTATAGGTTATTACAGATATTGAATATAGTCCTTATGCTATACAATAAGTAGGTCCTTGTTGTTTATCTGTTATCTATATAGTAGTTTGTATATGTTAACCCCAACTACTAATTTAGCTCCTTCTCTCCCTCTCCCCACACTATTCCCCCTTTGGTTATTTTCTGGTAAGCATAAGTTTGTTTTCTATATCTGAGTCTATTACTACTTTGCTAATAAGTTCAAATATATTGTTTTAGATTTCACATATAAGTGATATCATATGATATCTGTATTCCTCTGACATACTTAACATGAAAATCTCTGGGCCCATCCATGTTGCTGTAAATGGCATCATTTCATTCTTTTTTATGACTGAGAAATAACACCATCTATTTTATTCATCTATCAATGGCCATTTATGTTGCTTTCATTTTTTGGCTATTATACATAGTGTAACTATGAACACTGGGGTACATGTATCCTTTTGAATTCTGTTTTCCATAGTGGTTATACCAATTTACATTCCTACCAACAGTGTAGGAGTGTTCCTTTTTCTCCACACCTTCTCAAGCCTTTACTGTTTGTAGACTGATGCCCATTAGCGAGTAGCTTGTCCAGCACAACTTACTGAGAAGACTCTCTTTCCTCCACTGTGTTGATAAACTCTTGCCTAATTTATCATAGATTAATTGATCATAAATGCATGGGTTTATTCTGGGCTTTCTATCCTATTTCACTGATCTATATATCTGTTTTTGTGCCAGTACCATACTGCTTTAATTACTGTAACTTTGTAGTATAACCTGATACAAAAAAAACAGGACCTGTATACCTGCTGCCTATAAGCAACCCACTTCAGATCTAGAGACACATGCAAACTGAAACTGGGGATGGAAAAAGGTATTCCACACACATGAAAATCAAAAGAAAGTCAGGGTAGCAATATCTAATATCAGACAAAACAGACTTTAAAAGACTGTCAAAAGAAACAAAGAAAGTTATAGTACATATACATGATGGAACATTACTCAGCTTTTAAATAAAGAATGCATTTGAATCAGTTCTAATGAGGTGGATGAAACTGGAACCTATTATACAGAGTGAAGCAAGTCAGAAAGAAAAAACACCAATATAGTATATTAACACATATATATGGAATTTAGAAAGATGGTAATGATGACCCTATATGTGAGACAGCAAAAGAGACACGGATGTAAAGAACAGAACAGACTTTTGGACCTGTGGGAGAAGGCGAGGGTGGCATGATTTGAGAGAACAGCATTGAAACATGTATATTAGTTAGTTAGTTCAGTCGCTCAGTCGTGTCAGACTCTTTGTGACCCCATGAATTGCAGCACCATATGTGAAATAGATCGCCAGTCCAAGTTCGGTGCATGAAACAGGGCACACAAAGCTGGTGTGCTGGAAGAACCCAGAAGGATGGGGTGGGGAGGGAGGTGGCAGGGAGGTTCAGGATGGGGGACACATGTACACCTGTGGCTGATTCATGTCAATGTATGGCAAAACCACCACAATACTGTGAAGTAATTAGCCTCCATTAAAATAAATTAATTAATTTTAAAGAAAGAGACAAAGAAGGACACTACTTAATAATCAAAGGATCAAACAAAAAGCAGATATAACAATTGTGTGTTTGTGTGTGAATCTCCAATCCAACAAAGGAGAAACCTCAATATATAAGGTAAATGTTAATAGACATAAAATGAGAAATTAACAGTAACAAAATAATAGTAGGGGTCTTCAACACTCTCCACTTACATCAATGGACAGATCACCCAGATAGAAAATCAGTAAGGAAAAACACATACCTTAAATGACAAATTACATCAGATGAACTTAATTGATATTTATAGAGCATCTCATCTAAAAGCAGCAGAATCCACGTTCCTTTCACGTGCACATGGAACATTCTGCAGGACAGACCATATGCTGGGCCACAAAGCAAACCTTGGTAAATACTGGGTTGGCCAAAGAGTTCATCTGGGAAACATTTTACAAAAAAACCTGAACAAACTTTTTGGCCAGCCCAATATAAGAATACTGGAATCATATGAAGTATCTTTTCTCAGCATAATACTAGGAGGCTAAAAACCAACTACAAGGAAATAAAAAAACTGCAAAAGTACAAACACGTAGAGATTAAACAATATGTTATTAAACAAGCAATGAACCACTAAAAAGGTCAAAGATAAAATCAAAAACTACCTACAGACAAATGAAAATGAAATCACAATAATCCAAAACCTATAGGATGTAGGAAAAGCAGTTCTAAGAAGAAATTTACACCATACAAGCTTGCCCTCAGAGAACAAGAAAAATCTCAAATAAGCAACCTACCCTTACACCTAAAGCTACCAAGGAAAGAACTACAAACAAAAATCCAAAGTTAATAGGAGAGAAATCATAAAGATCAGAACAAAAATAAATGAAACAGAGACCATAAAAACAGGAGAAAAAGTCAATGAGGCTAACAGTTGGTTCTTTGAAAAAATTAACAAAATCAATAAACCTTTAGCTAGAATCATCAAGAAAAGAGAGAAAGGGCCCAAATGAAATAAGAAATGAAAAAGGAAAAGTTACAAATGACACACAGAAGTAAGAGACTACTTCACTGTAGCTCATACAGTAAAGAATCTGCCTGCAATGCAGGAAACCTGGGTTCAATCCCTGGAACATCTTCTGGAGACGGGAATGGGAACCCACTTCAGTGTTCTTGCCTGGAGAATGCTATGGACAGAGGAGCCTGGTGGGCTACAGTCTGTGGGGTCACAGAGAGTTAGACACAACTTAGTGACTAATACCACCATGTGGGCAACTATATGCTAATAAATTGGACAACCCAGAAGAAATGGGCAAATTCTTAGAGAGGTTCAATTTCTCTGAAACTGAAAACTGAACCAGGAAGAAACAGAAAATATGAACAGGACAATTACCATAACTGAAATTGAATCAGTAATTTTAAAACTCCCAATAAACAAAAATCCAGGACCAGCTGGCTTAACAGGTGAATTCTACCAAATATTTAGTGAAGAGTTAACAGCTATCCTTCTGAAACTATTCCAAAAATTGCAGATAAAGGAGCATTTCCAAACTCATTCTATGAGGTCACTATCACCCTGACAGCAAAACCAGACAAAGACATCAGAGAAAAAGAAACTGTATATTTTTAAAATTCATAATAGATTAACATTAAATGACAAGAAAAATACCAATATTCTAAAAACAAAGGACACAAACACAACTTACAGAGAAAAATCAAACATATATAGTAGTTTTAAACTCTAGATACACATATATTCATACCAAACAAAGAAGGAAAAGGCAACCCACTTCAGTATTCTTTCCTGGAAAATTTCACTGATAGAGAAGCCTGGTGGGCTACAGTCCACGGGGTTGGAAAGAGTCAGACACAACTGAGGATGCACACCAAAAAAAAAGTACCTTGAAAGAAATATACTGAAAAGTGTTTGTATCTGAATAATGCAATTTTATGTCTCAAATATCTGTGTAATCCCAAATTTTTTACACTGTAAGAATGAATCAAAATGATGCAATTTATTTAGAAAAATTTGGTCATATCTCTATGATTAAAGCTGAATAACATCATGTTCTTTAATCTCCTTTGCTTCAACCCACGTTCCAATCTCATCACTCATGCACATAAATCTCACATTCTAATCACAGCAAATCACTTTTACTTCCAAAAGTTTCATGATCATGCATGCTCCATTCCTCCCTCAGACTTTTTCCCAAGTGGAGCCCCTTATTAACATCGGCAATAAAAAGGACCACACTATATTTAGGCAGGGAGCAACTGGGGTTGAACTTTTCCAATCAAAACACAGCTAATTCCCAGGGAGTGTGAAACTGAGCAGAGATATGCCAGGCCTGCTCCATGGCCCAATATGGCAGGCAAGAAAACCACCAAGACCACGGCTCTACAAAGACCCAGGAGAGAGACTAAGGGCTGCACTAAGAGGCGTCTAGAGCAGCCAGGCTCTAGGCAGGCTGAGCTATAGCACCAGAGACTTCAGTTATGATGCCAGGAGCACCAAGGTGAAAACGATCACCTCCACGACCAGAGGAAGCAGAGCAGAGCATATTAAATCTAAGGGACCAGAAGGAAGTCACTCTTCCCTCCCAGCCCACTCACTGCCCCGCTACCAATTAGGGAGAACAGCAGGAAGGAAGGATGGCAAAGGATGAAACATTTTTATCTGAACATTACATAAATGATTGTTCAAATAATCAGATTGGACTAAAGCTTAAGCAACATTGAACATTTTATTATTTTCTCTACTAATCAGCAGGAAGTAAGTTGATTTTAGATTAAATAAAATGCTGTGAATTTTGTTACTCAATTTATAGGCAATAATCTTTAAGCATATTTTTTAAAAGACATGGATATTATACTTTTCCCTATCAAACATCCCAAATTTTATACAGTATCTTCACAGCCTGTTCAGAGGAATCATAAATCTGACTAGGATGACATGTCTCACATCTGATGTGAATGAACTGACTCCATCCTTTCACCACTTCAAACACTTCCCTTTAGTACATAATCCAATGGCACATACTACCTTTTCTACTTTTATCGACTCAGATTAAATCAGTTCCATGGGGCACCAAGCTTTTGGCATGCACACATGTACCTTAAAGTTCTAATGAGGATTCTGGTTCAGGAAATGGAAGTGCCTTAAACAAGACAGAAAGAATTGCACCGTTCTTCCACTCAGCAGTCCAGATGGGAGTCAGCCAGGCCTGCACGGAGAGGCCCGAGCGCCTTCTACCTTACTGCTCTGCCACCCTCATGAGCAGGCTTCCCACTCAGGCACAGGCGTCTGTTCAGGAACTCACTGTACAAGAACCTGCAGTCACTGGAGGTGACAACAAGCAGAGGAAGTGGAGGGAATGTGCTTTCCCTTTAAGGGGACAACCCCAAAGCTGTAGCTTATTTCCCTTCATATCCCCATGAGCGGAATTTATCTTTCTAGTTTCATGCTAGTAAAGCTGGGAAATATAGTCACTATCTGTGCGGCAATGTGTCCTATCAAGGGATAGCGGCTAATGGAGAATAACCAGAAATTTTTGCTTATCCCATAGGCCTATTCTTATCTTTCCAGTGCTGTTTCATATTTGAATTAAAAAAATTTTAATGAAACATTAGGACAGTCAATATATTAATATACAAAATAAACGGGTTGTGTTTTGTTTTTTATCTGCTTTGGTTTCCTTCTAAAAACTAAGTTGGATGCCTTGGAAAAACGCAATAAAGCAAGCTGCTAAAAATGGCCACTGAATTAGATCAATGTGAGAAACTTCAACAGAGAGGAGGAAAAAAAAAATCTAAGAGGATTCTTCACTCAGATTCCTTTGCAAGTACCTTTAGTTGAAAAAAAAAAAAAAAGAAAGAAACTGGAAATAAGGGGTTCATTTTAACTATGCAAAAAAGACAACTATGAACTATATCATCAGTGCAAAAAAGGGATTAAAATTATACATCAAAAGATTGCTAAACAGAACTATACTTATGTTTTCAACTAAAATAGAATATTCAAGTTATATTTACAAAAGTATATATATTTTTTTACCCTTAAGACCAGTAAATTCTGATCCTATCAGTACAGAGAACTTCTACAAAGGAAATCTGACATGCAACAAATTCAGAACTTAATTACCTTTATCTTCCAATTTTTATAATCCTCCCACAACCATTCTTCCAAAATATTTAGATGTGTATCAGTTCTTTAACACAAACTTCTGAGCATGACATTCCAAGGATGCTAGAATTTGGACCCACAGGTATTCCAGCCTCACCTCTTTCATATACCTCCAAGCATTCTCTAGCCATGGAAGTCTTCAAAATAATCTATCAAATCTACTCAGCCAGAATTCCAGCATCTGTGTGTCAAGGACCACATTACACAATCAAGTCAACGTTGAATAAATCACAGGTCCTGACTCTTTATAACAGTTGTATCTAGAATCAAAGGAGACAGTCAAGAAAATGAACAATTTCAACATACTTTCTTTCATTCAAAAAGTATGAAGTACTTGCTGTCTGGCAGGTACAACTCTGGGTATTGAGAACAGAATGATTGGGAGTAAGAGTTGCGTGTCCTCATCTCATGAGGGGGAGGAACAGGTGGCAGGAAAACACTTCAGATCGTGTGGGGAGGAAAGGCTACTTAGAGGGGTGATTAATAAATACATGCAGATGGTTTACTTAAAATATAACTGCTACTAATGGGTCTTAACAAGCTAATGTACCTAGTGTTAGTGGAAGAATTAAGTTAATGAGAGGAAGAAAATGATAGTACAAAGTTACTATAAAACAAAACATGTACAAGTATATCATTCCTAAGAACTACAACCCTAATATACTTTTCACTGGTCCAATAATGTCTAAAATATCCTTTCTGGCCACAGTTCTAGGAAGAACACAGATAAAACAGAATTATGTCCAGAGAGGAGGTACAGAGGACTACTTCATTTGAGGAAAGGCTGAGGGAGGGAGGAATGTTTAGAAAAAAGACTAGGAGAAAGCAGGGTGTATGCTTCCCTACATAGAAAGGGAAGTTACACTGTGTGACACTCAAGAAGGCTGAATTAGGATCAATAACTGAAATTACACAGAAGCAAACCTCAGTAAAACAAATAAGCTATTAACAAACTGATGCCAGAATCTGTCAATAAGATTGTTTTTCTCCTCATTTCTTTATGCTCTGGTTTAGTCACTAAATTCTGTCTGACTCTTGCGACCCCATGGATTGTAGCTCTCCAGGCTCCTCTCTTCACGGGATTTTCCAGGCACGGATACTGGAGTGGGTTGCGATTTCCTTCTCCAGGGGGTCTTCCTGACCCAGAGATCCAACCTATGACTCCTGCATTGCAGGCAGATTTTTTATTGACTGAGTTATGAGGGAATTCATTTTAGCAGGAGTCATATATATAGTTTTGTTAGACGTCATTTTACATCATTTTAAAAATGAGGCAACCTTCTGATTTCCCATGGTTAACAATACTGTACACTTGACATTTTGTTAAGACAACAGATCTCATTTTAGGTATTCTTACCACAATAAAAGGGGTGGTAGAAGGAATGGGGCAATACAGAACTCTAGACAACAACTACTAGAAATCATCAAAACTACTTGTACTACCTTGGTTTATACAGTCATGTTAAACTGTAAGTTTCATACAAACAATAATAAAAAAAGACTATGCTGAATTCATACATTCTGGCCATAGCCAGTTTCTGTACAGGGTCAAAGTCCTAGAGGGATCAATAAAAACACAAGCCTTTGCTTTTTCTTATCAGCTCTCCACCAAACAGAAGTGAATCTAAAACTGATCAGTGGTGAAACAGCTTTAACTAAATCCCTGTACTCCATGTAAACTGAAACAGAGAGACTTAAATTTATAAGTAATAAACAAAAATTCTTCAGTCAATAGTCAATAGTTTTATAAGGAAATAAGGAAAACAATCTATTAAAAATGAGGATAAATAATGCATCAAATCCCTCATGATTGGCGGGGACATGATAAAATAGGTTGGCAAGTACCAGTGAACTAACAGAAAAGAATTGTGGAGGCAAAGAAAACTCACATCCTGAGTTACTTAAAAATTTAGTCTGGTAATCTGTAAGAGAAGGAATTATTAGTACTAAGTCCTAATCTGAGAACCCTTTAATTTTTAGCTAAATTGGTTGCTCTAGGACTATGGTACCAGAAACAGTAAACTTCTTAAATGCCAACTGGGTTTTCTTTTTCAAGTTGTCTTTACTATAAGCCATATTATACTTACTTATACTATACTTACTTAAGATGTGCATGTGCTGATTTCAGTATGTTAAATGTGAAAAATGTGTGAAGTGAAAGTCGCTCAGTCATGTCCAACTCTTTGCAACCCCATGGACTATACAGTCCATGGAATTTTCCAGGTCAGAATACTCGAGTGGGTAGCCTTTCCCTTCTCCAGGGGATCTTCCCAACACAGGGATTGAACCCAGGTCTCCCACACTGCAGGCAGATTCTTTACCAGCTGAGCCACAAGACAAGCCCAAGAATACTGGAGTGTGTAGCCTCTCCCTTCTCCAGTGATCTTCCAAAATATGCCTATCGGATAATTAATGAAATACATGTCTTGATTCATTCTCTCTAATGGAGTAATGCCAGATTAGAGTTTCCATTAGGGATTTAGTATATTTAAACTTTAAAAGTTAAATAGGAGTTAATAAACATGTAAAGATATTCAACATCAGTAGTCATCTGGGAAATGCAAATCAAAACCATAAGATGATACTACTTCACATATACCAGGAGGGCTAGAACCAAAGGTCAGATAGTAACAAGTGTTGCTAAGTGTGTGAACAAATTAGAATCCTCAGAAGTTCAAAAAGTTAAATGGAAGTTACAATTTGAGTCAATATTTCCACTCCTAAGTACTTAACCAAGAGAAATGAAACACGTCCATGCAAAAAGTTGTAATCAGTGGTCAAAGCAGCATTATTCATAACAGCCCCCAAATGGAAACAACCCAAGTATCCATCAACTACTGAAGAGATCAACGAAATGTGGCAAATCAATACAGTGGAACATTATTTGGCCATTTAAGCAATGAAGTACTGACAGATGCTACAAATGCCATGTGAAGTGATGCAGGCCAACAGAAAGACCACACAGTGTTTGATTCTATTCATATTAAATGCCCAGATGTGTCAAATCTATAGAGACAGAAGTAGACTAGTGGCTGTTTAAGGCCAGGGATGGGGGCATGGGGTTTAGACGAAATAGAAGGTGACTGGTCAAGGATACAGGGTTTTTTGGGGAGGTTATGAACATGTTCTAAAATTCATCACAGTAATGGCTGCACTACAATGTGACTATACTAAAATACACTGAATTGAACGCTTTAAGGGCAAACTGTTTGGTTGGGGAACTACATCTCAATAAAGATGTTTTAAAAGTTGGTGAAAATTTGATAAACTATAATTAAAAAGATAGTTTTAAGAATATTTCAGTCGCAACTTATGGCTATTCAGGGGAAAGCAACGAAGGAGGTAAGTTGGGAGACTGATTAACATATACACTACTATAAAATAGAGAACTAATAAGGACCTCCTGTATAGCACAGGGAACTCTACTCAATACTCTGTAATGGTCTATATGGGAATCTAAAAAAGAGTGAATTTATGTATATATATAACTGACTGACTGTGCTGGTTACTGTACAGCAGTAACTAACAATGCTGTAAATAAGCTATAGTTCAACAACAAGTTTTTAAAAAGATTATTTAAAAAGTAGATTACAAACATTCCATTTATCTCCTTCCTATGAAACTGTCTTGAACCTCGACTAATGCTTGTTTCTGTGCTCCCAGAAGACCAAACTTTTTCTAAATGGCACCTTTGTTATATCTCCTCTTCTGTCATGTAGACTTTCTGACTACACAATTTGCTCAAAGACTAGTGATTTTACCTAAAGGAGAAGTCCAAAGATTTCATACCTAGCAGACTAGTGGTGTTTGTTATGAGAGAATGATGTATTTCTGCGACTTTAGTCTGAATGCAGAACTAGCAAAATATTCCCTGAGGAAGAAATTTTAACCTTTAAGTCTCCAGATTTGCAAAAGTTAAAAGCTTTTAGGCCACTCAAACAGTCATTTTAGAACTTCATTAAGGAGAGCTCTTCAGAAAGCTCCTACAGGAGCAAGGGGATGGAAAAAGCCACCCCTAGTGCCAGATGTAGGGCAGGATGTGGAATCGTCCTAAAATTACTGTTAAGTCATGATTCTTGTTCCTCCTTTTAAATCCAGGAATACTTAAAAAGAGGAAAATCATAATTTTAAAAATTCTGACAGACAACAAAATAGTAAAAACTAAAAGAATCAGGAAAAGAACTACAGAAAAAGGGTAATGAGAAAACTACTATTTAAAATTCTTAAACTAGATAAGATGAAACCAATAAACTAATACAAAGTAAGCAACAATAAAGAAATAAAAAATAAAGCACAAGAACTGGCAACAAAGGAAATATATAAGCCCTATAAACATAAAAAGACAGCCAACCTCACTGATCACTAAAAAGAAAAGTAATGAAATATTTGTAGCTAAATCAATATGGTATAAGAAATGGTGTGCAAGTGAGTACACTCTCACACTATTCCTGAAAGTAGAATGGTTCCCACCTTTCAGAGGGCAATGGATAATACATTTCAAAAGCCTTAATACATACCCTAGTCCAAACCATACAATCCTTTTTAGAGATCTGTCCTAAGCATATTTATACATTTTTTAACAATATGAAGAGTATAGTCAACCTAAGCGTCCAGTAATAGGAAGCTGATTTAACACATCATGATAGACATACAAAAGTACTTTTATAAAAGCATTAAAATGTGATAGCTTTATATGAGTCAACATAGAAAAATGTTCAGGATATGTTATGTGGGAAAAAACAGGCTATTAAGAGTGTATGAATAGATTAAATATGTGTGTTGGAATATACACATATACAATCAGTATCTAGAAGAATATACATGAAATTTTATTAACTCTTGAGGCTAGGATTATGAAATTAAATGCTTTTTCATTTTATAATTTATACATTTTAATAAATTATTTTCTAATAATCAAATATCACTTTATAATAAAAGTGGAAAAATAGCACTCAAACCAAATAAATAATGTATCAAGCAGGCAAGTGCAAAAAGAGATTAAGGCATATCAGGGTTAAAAATAATAAAGACTGAAAAAGAGCACAAAGCTAAATAATTGCAAAAACTGAAGAAACAAAACATGCTCATATTTAAGAATAACTGTATAACATAAATTAGAAAATAAAGATTGTTTTAAAAAATGCAAAAAAAGTTTTATGTGAAAGATCAAGATTGTATAATGTAAGACAGCTAAGATTATAAACAAGAATTTTGAAAGTAAAAACTTGAAAACCTAGTAAAGTAGANCCAGAATACATACAGAAAACTCCTACAACTTCACAAGATATTTATCTTGTTAATAACCCAATTAAAAAATGATAAAAGGACTTGAATAGACTTTTCTCCTTGGAAGATATACAAATGGCCAAAAAGCACATGAAAACACACTCAACCTCACTAATCTTTAGGAAAAGGCAAATCAAAACAGCTATAAGATACCAACCATTAGGAGACTACTTGTCAAAAAACAAAAACAAAAACCTATAAATAACAAGTTTTGAGTAGGATATGGGCAAATCAGAACCCTTGAACACATTCGATGGTAATGTGAAATGCTGTAGCCACTATGGAAAATGGTATGGCAGTTGAAAATTTAAAAACAGAAATTTTATTCTAAAAAATGAAAATTAAAAAAACAGAATTACCATATGACCCAGCAATTCCACTTCTGAGTATATACCCCAAAGAATTATAAGTAGCAACTCAAAGAGATATTTATACAGCCATGTTCAAAGCAGTTATTATTTACAATAGTTAAAAGGGATCAACAGCTGAAATGTGTATTAATGAATGAATAAACTGTAGTATATACAAACAATGGAATATTATTCAGTCTTAAAAAGGAAGGAAATTTTGTGCAGGCAACAAAGTAGGTGGACCTTGAAGACATCATGCTAAGCCAGAAATAAGCCAGAAAGAGAATACAAGTATTCCATGATTCCATTATACAAGGTATACAGAATAGTCAAAATTCATAGAGATGGAAACCAGAACAATTATTGCTAAGGGCTAAGAACGTGGAGCTATTGTTTAATAAGCACAAAATGTCAGCTTGGGATGATGTAAAAAAAGAAAAGAAGGCTAAGAGCTGAAGAATTGATGCTTTTGAAATCTGGTGTTGGAGAAGACTCTTAAGAGTCCCTTGGGCTGCAAGGAGACCCAACCAGTCCATCTTAAAGGAAATCAGTCCTGAATATTCACTGGAAGGACTGATGTTGAAGCTGAAACTCCAATCCTTTGGCCACCTGATGCTAAGAGGTGACTCACTGGAAAAGACCCTGATGCTGGGAAAGATTGAAGGCAGGAAGAGAAGGGGATAACAGAGGATGAGATGCTTGGATGGCATCACCGACTCAATGGACGTGAGTCTGGGCGGACTCTGGGAGTTGGTGATGGACAGGGAGGCCTGGCATGCTGCAGTCCATGGGGTCGCAAAGAGTTGGACACGACTGAGCGACTGAACTGAACTGATGATGTTCTAGGTATGGCTTTAATATGCATGGGGCGGGGGGGTGGGGGTGGGGCTTGTTTATAATAAACTTCACAGTAATTTAAAAATAAAATCTAGCAAGTTAGTGTAAAGGAGTTAAATAAATGACTAAAGATTTCTACAAGACATTTCACAGGCGCAGGTTTATATAAATTTTTGACCTAAGGAAGTTCCCTGGACTTCAAGGTGCTGGTAAAGTTCTGCTGGAATCAGCACAGGGCAGTGATTCTCAAAAGGGATGGTACAGCCTCATGAGCAGTGTAAAGGAAATTTATGAGAGCATTTTTGGTTGTTGGAGTGGTTGGGTGGTTTACTGCAATATACAAAACAATCCTGTCAATGAGGCACTGGTCTTGTGTTCTGTACAATTTTCAAATAATCCTTTTGACATCCCTATCATTCAAAAAAAAGAAAAAAGTTCATGGTCTAAGTCTAGAAACTAACCCCATCTCTCATATAAACACAAAGGCCTTTTTGCACAGTTTTAGTATATGCTGGATTTTTCCGGGAATGCAACTGCTGCATAAATGGGGAAAATATGTTCTTATCATTTAGACGTTTTAGGAAAGCTGAGCTCCATTTCTGACAATCACATTCTCAGCAGCACACATGCTGTAGTCTGCATGTGTAGCAAACTACATAGATTCCATACTCAGAAAAGCATCTGAGTTCTATAATGACCCATAGTTGTGGTTGAGTCATAAATGGATAAACGAAAATTACTTTATTTCTCATAATACACTGTAGTTAAATTGTTATAGTGTGAAAGTCACTTAGTCATGTCTGACTCTTTAAGACACCATGGACTAGTCCATGGAATTCTCCAGGCCAGAATACTGGAGTGGGTAGCCTTTCCCTTCTCCAGGGGATCTTCCCAACCAGGGATGGAACCCAGGTCTCCTGCACTGCAGGTGGATTCTTTACCAGCTGAATCACAAGGGAAGCCCAAAGTGTTACACTGATTGCTTTTTAATATGTCTATAATTATAGGTTATTTTTATCTACTAATCTTGTTTCGAAGTATTACACGGCACATAAAAATTTTTTCTTCTACAAAAGGGGGCAGCGGGCCTGATAAGGATGAGAAGCGTTGATCTAGAACAAGTAAAATATGGACCACTTTTCCTTTCTCAGACACTTTCACTTCAATTCAGAACACTAACCTCCATTCTAAAGTACAGAAAAGAAAAGCTAAGTCCACATGACTCTTGCCGTCCATTATTGACACTGTAAATATCTGTTTTCCACAGAACACCAAGTACTACAAGAAAGACCTTCTTTTGTTCCATTCATCCAGGAGCAGTGCTCAAAGGCAGGATGCCCATCAGTCAGCGATGCAGAATGATACAGGTCATTCTTACATTAGCTAAAGGCTGGACAAGAGTTAACCCCAAGTTTCTTTCTAACTTCAAAAAGTCTATGAAACTATCAATACTCCTAAAGTGAGTTTAAGTTACCAAACCCCAGGAAACAGCAAGTCATTAACCCACTCATTCTCAATGGTTGTTGTCTGTAATGATGTTAACCAACCACCTCATCAAGCTCTCAGGACTAGCAGACATCTGGTCCTGTCTAAAATGTCCATGAGACATTTTATCCACACCAAAATGTCCTTGATATTTCGCCCTGTCCAAAACTACTCGGCATGGGCCAAATACGCTCACAGATGTTTTAAATAGGACCAAATGTCCTAGAAAGGCTTTCACAGGCAACATAATGCCCCAGATGATAGACCTCAATGATGACAACTGTACCAAGTCACTTTTAAAAACCACAGGTATATATTTTACAGAGCACTATGTGTAGACAAAGATCCATTTCTATCCCCAACCACTGACATTAAAAATAGGGGGAGCAAAAATGAGACTGAAAATAATTTTATAAATATATATATATATATCATCGTACACAACTCCCACATAGTTTGAAAAGACTAAAACTAAATTATCATAAAGCAACAATATTAAAATGGGCACTCAGAGTAATCATAAAGATAACTCAGAGTACTAAATTAATATCAATATGAAAATATTCACAATAGAATTAACTGTGAGACTTCACTTCCTCCAACAGTGCTCTATAAGCAATCACTTTAGAGTCAAGCAAATGCCAAATGTATTACTACTACTAACTTTATGATTATTTATAAGAACAATGTATTGATCTTATTTTGCACACAGGAAAATGATCTAAATAGCACCCTTTTATTTATTTATTTTTTTTTAATTTTTTAATTTTTTTTCTTTGTCTCCTTTGGAGAAATGTCCCTTAAGTCTTCTGCCCATTTTTTGACTGGGTTGTTTGTTATTTTTGTTATTGAGTTGTATGAGCTATTTGTATATATAGGAAATTAAGTCCTTGTTGATTGTATCATTTGCAAATATTTCTTCCAGCCTGTAGGTTGTCTTTTGTTTTGTTAATGGGTTTCCTTTACTGTACAAAAGCTTATAAGGTTGATTAGATTCCACTTGTTTATTTTTGCTTTCTTTTTTTTTTTTTGTTGATTAAACTAGAAAAATGTATGTACAAACTTTCAAGGTGCTAAATAGCACCCTTTTAAAAAATATTTTCATTCTTACCCAGCATAACGCCTAGTGAACAGCAGTAAGCAAACTGCATTTGTTTCTGTTAATGTACGAAAATAGCTACCTTTATAATTGTTACTATGTGATAAGCACTATACTAAGCATTTTGCATTAATTTTTTCTGTCTTAATAAGCATGGCCATTACTATAAGTCATTACTATAGTATATTATAAATACTAAAACTGAAGCTTAACCTGGATTACACTAATTGCCCAAGGTCACACCCCTTCCAAGTAGAGATCCAAAAGTCAAAGATTCTATATTAATCTACCTTCTCTATGATAAACCAAGACAGCATATTAAAAAGCAAAGACATCACTCTGCTGACAAAGGTCTATATGGTCAAAGCTATGGTTTTTCCAGCAGTCATGTGGAAGTGAGAGCTGGACCATAAAGAAGGTTGAGCACTAAAGAACTGATGCTTTGAAACTGGTTGGAAAAGACTCTTGAGGGTCCCTTGGACAGCAAGATCAAACCAGTCCATCCTAAAGGAAATCAACCCTGAATATTCACTGGAAGGACTGATGCTGAAGTTGAAGCTCCAATACCTGGGCTACCTGATGCGAAGAACTGACTCATTGGAAAAGACCCTGAGGCTGGGAAAGACTGAAGATGGGAGGAGAAGGGGCAACAGAGGATGAGATGGTTGGACAGCATCACCGACTCAATGGACACTGAGCCTGAGCAAGCTCCAGGAGATGGTGAAGACCAGGGAAGCCTGGCATGCTGCAGTTCATGAGGTCGCAAGGCTCCGACATGACTGAGCGACTGAACAACAACCTTCTCTGCCTTTAATTCTCAATGAAGGACAAAGTAATGAAGGTCAAACAGGATGACATCTCCTGTAAAAAGGATGCAGTAACTGTTATGGAAATAACTTACAGATTGAACTTTGTTATTTTGATTATATCTATAATTAACTTTATTTCCAAAACAGAGAAAATTAAGAACTGATGTTCCCAAACAGCATTTGTTCTTCTGAGATAGATAACATGACCAGCTTAAGAGTAACCTAGTTTCTAAAAAGTACTACAGTGAAAAACACCCCCAGTTATAAAATAGTTTAGCTAAAAGAACTACCTAGTAATGAAAATTCTCAAATAATAATAGTGGGAGACTTTAATACCCCACTCACACCAATCAACAGATCAACTAAACAGAAAATTAACAAAGAAACACAAACTTTAAATGATACAATAGACCAGTTAGACCTAATTGATATCTATAGGACATTTCACCCCCAAACAATGAATTTCACCTTTTTCTCAAGTGCTCACGGAACCTTCTCCAGGATAGATCACATCCTGGGCCATAAATCCAACCTCAATAAATTAAAAAAAATCGAAATCATTCCAAGCATCTTTTCTGACCATAATGCATTAAGATTAGATCTCAATTACAGGAGAAAAACTATTAAAAATTCCAACATATGGAGGCTGAACAACACACTTCTGAATAACCAACAAATCACAGAAGAAATCAAAAAAGAAATCAAATCATGCATAGAAATGAATGAAAATGAAAACACAACAACCCAAAACCTGTGGGACACTATCAAAGCAGTGCTAAGAGGAAAGTTCATAGCAATACAGGCATACCTCAAGAAACAAGAAAAAATTCAAATAAATAACCTAACTCTGCACCTAAAGCAACTAGAAAAGGAAGAAATGGAAA
>SJYQ01000886.1:221268-275721 GCA_006410935.1 Redunca redunca
AAGCTGTGGTACATATACACAATGGAGTATTACTCAGCCATTAAAAAGAATACATTTGAATCAGTTCTAAGGAGATGGATGGAACTGGAGCCAATTATACAGAGTGAAGCAAGCCAGAAAGAAAAACACCAATACAGTATACTAACGCATATATATGGAATTTAGAAAGATGGGGATGATGACCCTGTATGCGAGAAAACAAAAGAGACTCAGATCTATAGAGTGAACTTTTGGACTCTGGGGGAGAGAGAGAGGGAGAGGGTGGGATGAGATGGGAGAATGGCATTGCAACATGTAAAAATAAATAAATAAATAAGGAAAGAAAAAAAAATAAAAAAATAACAACAACAACAAAAAATATCAAGTAAAAATAAATGCTAGCATATTCAGTTTCACAATAGACAGAAAAAATCTTCAGCCAAAACTCTTGGGGTGAACTGAAAATAAAGACTATCATTAAAAACAATTAATCATATCACCTGTCATTTAAATTACCAAAACGTTATAGGAAGCATTTATATTTTACATAAACATACTGAGTTTTATTTTTATACAGAACAGCACACTAAACTGCCTAGTCACTTTTCCATTAGCAGCTTCATGAAGGAATGTTCACAGCATTTTAAATGACAGAAAGAGAAAGAACTGGAGTGACTCTAAGGCATCAGATCTGTAGATGTGAGGTGAGATTTGTGAAAAGACAGAATCACTGGGCCAGAAAGGATTTGTAAAGGTCACCTAGTATCTCTGTTAGCCTTGGGGAGCACTACAAGGCTACACCATTACTGAGAGATGAAAATCTGTTATTTTTAGACATTAGAAGGGAGGGGAAATATCCCACTTCCTTTAAAAAGTCACCCCAGAGATGAACAATATTTAGAGTCAAACCTCTATTTATACTCAATATAAATCCTTGAATAATCCTCCTAAGCCCATTTCCTTTTGTATGGTCTTCGTGGAATGTGCAAAATAGCTGGCCATCACACTATATGAAAAGTCTTTAGCTTTCTCTTTTGGGGTGGGGGAGGACACAAATATGCCATCTTTAGCTTTTTCTCATTAGACTTTATTTTCTAATCTGTTATAAATCCTTCTCTCTGATCTCTCTCCATTCCTCATAAAAGGCCAAGGGAGGAAGTAGGTGGTTTCTCATGCTCTAAAATGTCAACCCACTGTTATTAAGCCATCATTCTTGCTTCTCCAATTGCTAGTATCTTTGTAAAGTCATCAAATGAAAGTTGAGACATCGTGAAGGCTAGAGAAGAAAAGAAATAAGAAATTAGGTAAGCCTGGAATAAACTGCTGACAACTTTGAAGACAACTTACAAAAAGTAAATTGTAAGCATTTAGAACAGAAATCCCTGGCATGAGGAAGTAGCTACAGGTTCACTGAAAAAGGTGAGTACTATTTTGATGAGATTATTAGACAGAGAAAAAGGCATGACTACACATGAGCCCAAAAGTAGCTTAGTTTCAGAAAGGCTTTAACAGATGTCCCATAATATCCTTGTGCTCAATACAAGAAAACAATGCTAAGCTCTAGTTTAGGTGGGTGTGTATCTGGTATCTATTTAAATAATGGGATTAATAAATTACTATCTGTGAATAATTAGTTATAAAATGTATTCTTTAATCATGAGGTAGGAGGAAAAAATATAGAATACCAGCATCTCTTAGTATCTCAAAATTCAGTAATAAAGGGCAAGGACAAATTGTTTTCACATATGTTAAATGGATATAGGAAACAGAACGTAGACTCAAAATTTCAGTTTTTCAAATGTATGTTACTGGTTTGAGTTAAGTAGTTATGTAATGAATTTCAGTGGGATATAATTAACATGCCAAGAGTAAAGAGCAGTTTGCTAAACACCAAAAAGAGTGACGGCGAATCTACTCTAAACAGAACATACTACTAGAGGACGTGCAGAGGTCAAGCAGTGTCTAAGTCCCTGCTAGTGTATAAATATATGTGGAGTTTGCAAACAGGTGTGGGCCCACCCACAGCAGGGCTACTGATGCTAAGGTGTCTGAGAATAATGCTTACAGCATGATTACAGAACTTAAATTATTTAACTTATACAAAAGAGTAGGAGGTTTCAGGGAAGGGGCCATTCTCTCCTTTAATCATCTAAAACCCTTTCAGATGCTACATAAAAGAGAAGCGACACCTATACTGCCAGAGGGAAATAGACACAGGGGCCACAGACAAGCATGGAACTTAGGTGTGTCAGCCTCCCTTGGGTCAGCTCAGCAAGTCAGCTCTGAGTCTCCCCACGAAACTGCAGTTAGTACTTGGACTAAAAAACAAACCCAGGTCCACACGTTATTTTTAAACCGTTCAATAAAGATTCTGTGGGGAGACAAGGGATAAAATTTGCATCACACAATGCATTCCAGAACCTAACAATATTGCCCCCACACGCCCATTCTTCCTTCCCCTGTTTCTCCTCCCTGGCAGTCACCCTGACCCTCTTCCATTCTGCTCTCACGTGCTTTCTCAAAACCCAGCCATCATGCACAGCCACAGCTAATGTCTGTGGCTGAACAAGGACCATTTATTATTCCTCCCAGGCACCTTAAACATCTCTTCCCTAACCTCAAGGAACTGTTCAAAGCATCCCTTCAACCCAAGAAGGGTTTCTTTTCAAGAGGAGAGATTTGCTGTTGCTACTGACATGGGAGCGCCAAGAGCAAATCCTCCTGGAAAACATGAAACTGAAGAGAATTCTGCTGATTCTGCTTGGGTGTCAAAAAAAAAACAACAACAAAAAACAATTCCAGAAGAGATAGCAGAGTTCTTCTCCTGTCTTTGGAATTAACCTCAATATTCAGGTGTGCCGTCTCAGCTTGAGATGCATGAGAAGAGTATCTGGCTCATCTATAAAATGTGTATAATAATACAAACTTTCACAGTCAGCTGCTGTAGGATTTAATAAAATAACCCAAAAAACCAAGCAAAGTACCTGGCATATTAGCAGACATTTGATAACAATTAATGATATAAGCTGATATTTATGGATCCCTTGGGACACTGTCTGGAAAATGCTAAGCAATATATAAGCATCTGCTAATAAATAAAACAATTGAGCATCTTTCCAGTGATTATCAATCGTGCTATATAATTCCATGATCCAGTAGGAATGTTGCAGGGATAATTTCAGCTTTTAGAAGAGAAGGATGGACTAAGGGACACAGAAAATCTCTTTCAACACATCTTCCTATCAGTCTATGATCCAATAGTTTCGATTGTGGGGCTCCCACTTTAGAAACAAACACAGGCAGCCTTAGCAAACAGTAACATTAGAGATTAACACGTACTTTAAATTTTAAGCTAATAAGAATCCAAGGAGTTTATGTTACAGAGCCACTGCTGCTGTTCAGGTGCTCAGTCGTGTCTGATGCTTTGTGATCACACGGTCTGCAGCACGCCAGGCTTTCCTGATCTTCACCATCTCCCAGAGTTTTCCCAAGTTCACGCCTATTGAATTGGTTATGCCATCCAACCATCTCATCCTCTGCCATCCCCTTCTCCTCTTGCCTTTAATCTTTTCCAGCATCAGGAATAACATACTTTTAAAAACATACATTTAAAGAAATTCTTTCTTATTGACACAAACATAATTAAGGAGTGGAAAATTTCACTCGCACGCCCAGTGGTAAATAGTTGACATTCTTAAACTCTCATTCCCTAAATCAATGTCTTCTAATATATTTCCCTTTAACCACCAAAGCTGTACTGAATTAACTTCTCAAATACTTCTTTAAACAACATACCATTGCTGAGTTAATATCAAATTTCCTTCTCAATATAAAATCTCCAGCTAAGTAAACATGTGCCTTTGTAATATAGCCATAGTTTCTCCAATACTCATACATCTGACTAGTAAAACAATACCTAACGGAGTCGTGAAAATCAAAGGAGGTAATAGTGAACAGTACTTCATAAACTGCTAAGAATTATATACGACTGAGTTTCTCACAAACGATCCTTGGAACACTAAAATGAAGAATGCCAATAGGTGTTCTGTGAATACCAAGCTGTACAGTATAATAAGGTGCTTACCATACCTACTTTAAGGATATACACAAGGAACATAAGCATACTAAAGACTAAGAAGTGTCCTCCATGTAACTTTAACTCAGTACTTCTTAGAGGTAATGAGAACTAAGAAACCATTCTACTTGATTTATGGAAATCCAGAAAACTATTGCAAAATAAACCATAAAATATCAACTATGATGTTAGCTATCAAATTTTTTTTCCTGATAAACAGTGTTACTAAATGGAAGGAGTTATGAACTTGAGCGAACTCCGGGAGATGGTGAGGGGCAGGGAAGCCTGGTGTGCTGTAGTCCATGCAGTCCAAGAGCTGGACGTGACTTGGTGACTAAACAGCCACAAAATGGAAGGAATATAAAAAATATTAATGACTGCCTTCTTTAGAAAACACTCAAATTGTTTTATCAAAATATCCTCTTTAACAGATTTTCACATTGCTCTCAAGAATATAATATGCTATAACAATTCAAGGTAATATTCTTCTTTAACTGGTAAAATCACTCCAAATAATACATTGGCAAATAACCTCAAATTAAGTCTCTGATTTGCAAATGGATATCATAAGAACTATCTATTTTTAAAACTTAATGAAAATCATCAAAGGCCACAACCAAAAGGGCTGGAAGCTGTTGGATCTATTTCCAAACTCTGACTTCTATTAGGTTTATCCTGGATATCTACTTATTCCAGGATAGGAATATCAGAATACATCTTACTTATGTGGAAACCACTAAAATACAAAGTTGAGCATAACAGATCTTGTCTTAGAGAGTAACAGATTGTTTTAACATGGAGAAGCTCTTCAAAGATCACCTGGTTGCTTCCTCCCATCTGTAAAAATAACCAGACTGTGGTCCAGAGAACTGCAGAAATGCCGGGCTCTGTGAGCTGCTGCGTTGTAATCTAGACTCTGCTGACTGTCACATGCTTACATCATGTGCAAACAGTCCCAGTGTTTCCCCTCACATTTTAAAGGAAAACTGTCTGCAGTGAGCTACCAATAAATAACATACAAGTCACTTTTGGGGTGATTGGTAAGATCATTTAAAAAGAAGCAGTCATTTTCCAGAGAAGCTGCAGAGAACTGATTTGCAGTAGAGCTGCCTGTTAAGCACAGATCTATGAAGCAAAGTAACAGGAAAGATTCATTTATTTACTGATGGTTAATGAGTGATCCAACCAAGCCAGGAAGGTCAACATTACCTACCACGTAATAAGCATTCAGCATGTGCATAGCCCCTGATATATATCTAAACTTCACAACAAACCCTGTAAGACAGATATTTTCTTACAAATTCACAGATGAGGAGATTAAGCTTCCCAGAAATGTAGAAATGCATCATGGTCACCCCACCAGTTAAAGTGTGGATGTTAAGAGGGAAACTGAATTCTGTCTGCTTGAAAACTAGGATCTTTCAGCATAGAAAAGTGAAGTGGAAAAAATCGACCTGGAGACAACTATGGTTAAAGATTCTCCACCACCCAAATGGGAAGCAAAGCCTAATTCAAAATGTGAAAACAGTTTGCTGAAAAAGAAGACAGTAAATAGAAACGTCTCAAGTGTCTGCAAAGAACCACCCACCGAGTGTATTTCTTGAACTTGAGCTGCGGTCACCTAGGATTTAAGGCTTTTCTAGACACTAGAAGACACTATATAGAAAGAAATTGGGGGCTGGGGGGTGGGGTGAGGAGTCAGTCCACACAGACTGGCACAAGAACAAAGAACGATGGAGCCTCAGAGCTATGGTTCTCAGCATGATGTCAGACAGCTATGCCTGTACAAGGGCACTGCAATCAACAAGCAAGTCAAATCTAAACAGAAGTGTTTCACAAAACTCTCCGTGGGACTGTGAGAGCACAAGGCTCCGGAACCTGTGCCAGCAGCTGGGGCCAAGGACAGTGCTCTCAATCTGACACGGGAACCACCACAAGAGACCTGGAGAGACCACGAGACAGACAAGCAAGCTCAAGCCGAGGCACCAAGAGTCCCGGTGTGTCTGCGTGAGCAATGAGACACGGCAAAAGCTAGGATATCTCTGATCTCAACAGCCTTAGAAGACATCACCACTATGAGCTGTAGCCAGAACACTGGAAAACAACGGAGTTCATGCAGAAGCCAAGAAAAAAGACACGAGGGATTTGAGTCTCCCTCACAAATCTCACGGAGAAGGCAGTGGCACCCCACTCCAGTACTCTTGCCTGGAAAATCCCATGGATGGAGGAGCCTGGTAGGCTGCAGTCCATGGGGTCGCTAAGAGTCGGACACGACTGAGCGCATTCAGTTTCACTTTTCACTTTCATGCGTTGGAGATGGAAATGGCAACCCACTCCTGTGTTCTTGCCTGGAGAATCCCAGGGACGGGGGAGCCTGGCGGGCTGCCGTCTATGGGGTCGCACAGTCGGACACGACTGAAGTGACTCACAGCAGCAGCAGAATCTCAGGATGGACTTGGAGGAATTTGAAAAGGATGGATATCCTTAGGCTGGCAAGAGCAGCTTGGAACCTCCTGAGAATACAGTGCTTTGTCCTTTTCACTGTGACTTTTTATGTGAAGGTCGCTCTTTGGGAAAGAAAAGTTTAATGAAATGTCTAGAAACACTGTTAAGTATTAGTATGCTTATTCAGCATGTGAACCTCATTAAAAGCTTTGCCATTTGAAGAAATGATTTCATTTCTGTACTCAAAGCCCTCCTTTTAAAAAAGTATACTTAGACTTGGAGGTTTGTTTCACCTAAAAGGGTATCTTAAATCTCTCACCTCTAGACCCAGTCTTAATTCTCCTACCACTAGATCCAGGGTACAAGAGCCTTCTCTTGCCTTATCTTCTTTTACTTCTTCCAACATGTAACCAACAGGATGCATGGCGTACAATAAGCCCATAGTAAGTGCTTAGTTAATACAGCATATTTAAGACAGGGGGAAAGTGTTCAGAAGAATTATGCAAAGAAGCATGGTGCCCTCCACAACTCAGGCCTGCTCCAACAGCTCTGATCTTAATGTCATCTGGAAGACAGGCAAACTTGCCTGCTCATCTGTACATTCACTTTCTAATAGTCCGCTCAGTGACACACTGGATTTCATTCTCTTAAACATCTAGCTGAATAACTCTGTTATCATTCTTTCTGGAATGCCATTGCTACTTAAAATTTCAAAACCTCAATTATAATCACTGATCTTTAATAATAAAGACACCAGCCTACTCACTGACTTTGACACCTTAATGACTAACAGTGCAAAGTCTTAAACACTAGACTACATAAAATATATTTAAGGAAGGTAAGCACGTATGAGTTTTTGTTTAACCTTGACAAAATCATTTTATTTCAGAACAACACCAAAAAATACATTCTGAAATCAATGAAGTCTAGCTATTATAGATCTGGTATATACCAAAAGAACATCATTCTTATGCTGTATACATATATTATCTGATAGAAATATAGAATTAGAAATTATCTGAAATTCAAAATACTAGCAAAGAAAATTTTATTTCCTTTTTTATGCAGGAAAAAGCAATTCAATTATGATTAAAATATTAAAAACACAAAACAACACATGTATTCGTTTAATATCAACTCTCAGAATCATTTGTCCTTATTCAAGTTAATGAGATTCTGTTAAAAGGATTAAACTTTTCCTTTTTCTAAGAAAAGCTCGATAAAACAAATGTTGTATAATCCCACTGACTCAGTCAGTAATTTTAAAAAATCTCTACACTTCAGTTAGAAATACAACATTTATAGACAATGCACTTAAAAATGAATTAAAAGGCAGGCTAAGACAAAATAAAGAATAACTAGCATGTTATTTAATTTTCCCCATAATATATAATAGGTATTTCTTCTGTAGCAGTATATCTAATTAAAGGTGAAACAATATTTTATAAAAATAATCTATTTAAAAAATATTATATCTATAAGCTAATAAACAAGTCCCAAGTCTTTCACAATTAGGCTCCACCTATAATTTTGGAACACGACCTGGAAAGCTATTCCAGAAGCCGAAGTTCTAGTTACAATAATTGAAATCTTTCTAAATCTTCCAACTTGCAGAAAACACCATTTTCAAGAGATATTTTATAGTTTTCTCTTAAATATAAAATGTACCAACGATTTGCTTTACTATAAAAAAGAAAATAACCTTAAAAATTATATAACTGAAATGTGTTGTCAACCATGAAAGTGCTGCACTCAATATGCCAGCAAATTTGGAAAACTCAGCAGTGGCCACAGGACTGGAAAAGGTCTGTTTTCATTCCAATCCCAAAGAAAGGCAATGCCAAAGAATGCTCAAACTACCACACAATTGCACTCATCTCACACGCTAGTAAAGAATGCTTAAAATTCTCCAAGCCAGACTTCAGCAATACGTGAACTGTGAAATTCCAGATGTTCAAGCTGGTTCTTGAAAAGGCAGAGGAACCAGAGATCAAATTGCCAACATCCGCTGGATCATGGAAAAAGCAAGAGAGTTCGAAAAACATCTACTTTTGCTTTACTGACTATGCCAAAGCCTTTGACTGTGTGGAAAATTCTGAAAAAGATGGGAAGCAGATCATCTGACCTGCCTCTTGAGAAACCTATATGCAGGTCAGAAAGCAACAGTTAGGACTGGACATGGAACAACAGACTGGTTCCAAATAGGAAAAGGAGTATGTCAAGGCTGTATATTGTCACCCTGCTTATTTAACTTCTATGCAGAGTACATCATGAGAAACGCTGGGCTGGAAGAAGCACAAGCTGGAATCATGATTGCTGGGAGAAATATCAGTAACCTCAGATATGCAGATGACACCACCCTTATGGCTGAAAGTGAAGAGGAGCTAAAAAGCCTCTTGATGAAAGTGGAAGAGGAGAGTGAAAAAGTTGGCTTAAAGCTCAACGTTCAGAAAACGAAGATCATGGCATCTGGTCCCATCACTTCTTGGGAAATAGATGGGGAAACAGTGGAAACAGTGTCAGACATTTTTTGGGGCTCCAAAATCACTGCAGCCATGAAATTAAAAGACACTTACTCTTTGGAAGGAAAGTTATGACCAATCTAGACAGCATATTAAAAAGCAGAGACATTACTTTGCCAACAAAGGTCCATCTAGTCAAGGCTATGTTCTTCTAGTGGTCATGTGAGAGTTGGACTATAAAGAAAGCTGAGTGCCAAAGAATTGATGCTTTTGAACTGTGGTGTTGGAGAAGACTCTTGAGAGTCCCTTGGACTGCAAGGAGATCCAACCAGTCTATTCTAAAGGAGACCAGTCCTGGGTGTTCACTGGAAAGACTGATGTTGAAGCTGAAACTCCAATCCTTTGGCCACCTGATGCGAAGAGCTGACTCATTGGAAAAGACCCTGATGCTGGGAAAGATTGAGGGCAGGAGGAGAAGGGGACGACAGAGGATGAGATGGCTGGATGGCATCACTGACTCAATGGACATGAGTTTGGGTAAAGTCTGGGAGTTGGTGATGGACAGGGAGGCCTGGCGTGCTGTGCTTCATGGGGTCATAAAGAGTCGGACCACAACTGAGCAACTGAACTGAACTGAACTGAGTAAAGTATCTATGGCCGTATTTCAGACAATTAAAATGACCCCTCAAATAAGCTCACCAGAAACACTTCTTTATTTATTTATAGTATTTTAGCATTCCTGAAGGAATAAGCATCCTATCTTATTAATAGGATAACTTTCTAATCTCTGATTTACTAATCTCACATTTTCCCTATGGCGAATCAGAGCAAAAGCACCTGTAGAAATGGAAATGTTTTAATTCCTTTTTGATAATTAGACATACCAGTGTTCACATATACTTACAAAGTTAGAAAAATATAAGCATTAATTACGCTTACCAATTTTAAGACATACATTGTACAACCAAACCCTTAAACCAAAAATATAAAACTGTCTTATTATGCCTATGCCAAAGAAAAAAGAATTCAAAGTTAAAGAAAATATTTTGATTTTTCATGAAGTGTATATTAGACCTGACAAGCTTGGTTAACTTAATCTGTCCTCAGTTTCCATCATTATCAGTTTGTCATTGAGAGGGTTATTTTTACATTGTGGCATTATCTTTAAAATTTAGTATTTTAGTTACCTTGGTTAATGGGAAAGTCACTGATATAGAAAACAGCTGTTCTAAAATCAAATAGTCCATCATTTTTTCCTATGGTAAATAGAGTGTAAAGTGAAGTCGCTTAGTCGTGTCCGACTCTTTGCCACCCCATGGACTGTAGCCTACCAGGCTCCTCCATCCATGGGATTTTCCAGGCAAGAATACTGGAGGGGTTGCCATTTCCTTCTCCAGGGGATCTCCCCAACCCAGCAATCAAACCCAGGTCTCCCACATTGCGGGCAGACGCTTTACCATCTGAGCCACACTGAGGGCCAAATGTAGTATGTATAATTAACTCTTTCTTCAAAGATTCAGGATATTCAATTTTACTATTTTTTTAAACAATACATTTCATGTCTCATTTGAAATACTTCAGCCCTAGACCTGGAGATAGAAGAGATGGTATTAAATCTACACTAACCTCAGATTAGATTCTGAAATTGATTTCTCAAACCTAACATTGAACTATTTTAATGTATCATTCAGTATTCCCTTTAAAAAACATCTAGCTAAACATCTCATTATGCATATCAGTTAATATTGGTGTTTTAAATTATTGCTCTTTCAACATAAGACACAACTGTTAATTTATTCAACCAATATTTAGGAAATGTCTATTCTGTACCAAGCCCTTTCACCCTAATACACCCTTTAATTTAACAAATGCAAAAAAAAAAAAAAAAAAAAAAAACACCACACCNAAAAAAAAAAAAAAAAACACCCTACATGAAACAACAGAAAAGTAGATTACTCCAGATTTAAGCTTAAGAAAGTACTGATCAGGCAGTATACCAAGAGAGTTAAGAACCTGGAATTTAATCAAGATATGTATATAAAAGACCCAGCCTGGCCACTCAGCAGCTGTATATCCTTGGGCAAATTACATACAAGTCTAAGCCTCCATTTCCTGCTTCGTAACATGACATTATCATCACCTTCCTTAGTTTTAGAAAACTGAAGGGAATAGGTCTGTGAAAAAGAAGAGAGGCAATGGAAGTACCTTTCATGTAAAAAAAAAAAAGTTCCTGTGAAAGATTTAATATTTAAATTTTAGATACTCTTAAACCTTCCAATGGGAGATGGAAATGGCAACCCACTCCAGTGTTCTTGCCGGGAGAATCCTGTGGACAGAGGAGCCTGGAGGGCTGCTGTCCATACAGTCGCAGAGTCGGACATAACTGAAGCAACTTAGCATGCATACATGGATGCACTGAAGAAGGAAATGGCAGCCCACTCCAGTATTCTTGCCTGGAAAATCCCAGGGACAGAGGAGCCTGGTGGGCTGCCGTCTATGGGGTCTGCACAGAGTGAGATGACTGAAGCAACTTAGCAGCAGCAATGGAAGTAGAATGAAGAAAATAAATATGGAACTAGAGAAATCAATCAAAATGAAACACACTGACCTATTTTTCTTTTTCTTTTTTTGCTCGTATCCTTTAATAGCTTAAGGACTGAATAGTGAACAGCTCCGAATTTGAAATCCTGGTGCCTCCCTGTATACGTTCAAATACCACCTCCAGCATTTATTCTTCCTGTGATGTTTCCTTTTGCTTTATGTTACCACTAAACTCCTTGAGTTTTGATGCTTTTGAACTGTGGTGTTGGAGAAGACTATTGGAGAGTCCCTTGGACAGCAAGGAGATCAAACCAGTCAATCCTAAAGCAAATCAGTCCTGAATATTCACTGGAAGGAATGATGCTGAAGCTCCAATCCTTTGGTCACATGATGTGAAGAACTGAGTCACTGGAAAAGACCCTGATGCTGGGAAAGATTGAAGGCAGGAAGAGAAGCGGATAACAAAGGATGAGATGGGTGGATGGCATCATCGACTCAATGGACATGAGTTTGGGCAAGATCTGGGAATTAGTGATGGACAGGGAAGCCTGGCATGCTGCAGTCCATGGGGCTGCAAAGAGTCGGACATGACTGAGCAACTGAATTGAAACTCCTTGAGAGTAAGACCATGTTTCATGCATGTGGCATCTGCTATGGTGGTCACTTTACTATTTATTAGTGAATCTGCATTTATCTCCAAATATACCTTGTTTCCCCCATGCACAAAATCAGGTTATTTGGTGGGTATAGCACTGAGTCTTATGATTCATGCTATCACAGGTGACACCTCAATGGGCATTTATTCCAATGATAGTGAGACCATAGGAACAAGGGGTTTGAATAACTCAATTAGAGAAAGAGGAGGAGAGAATTGGGGCATTTTGCCTATTAGTACAGGCATGCCAAAAGTAAAGGCAATGTATACCTGACTCATAACACAACCAGCACAGAATAAATGTTAGTGGGAATTGTATACGTAGTTTTGTAACTTTTTTGGCTTTGTAGCTGATTAGGAGTAAGAAATGTATGACTTTTTTAAACCTAATTACATGTTTGCACAACTATATATAATCAAGTGATATTGCAATACATTTAAATCAGTATTAGGAATCTGTAAGAATTGTCTTCTCTTTATTAAGGATCCAGATATTATTCAATTTGGACAAAGGTTGTTCCACACTCTCTCTGGTCATGAACATACATGGGCAGGACTGGAAATCGGGAAGGATGGAAGGGTGTTCCTAGAAAGAGGAACCACATGAGGAAGGGTATCCATGGGGAAAGCATGTGCAGTGTTCAGAGAGAGACAAGGGATCATCATGGGAAATATGGAAAGGCAGGGCAGACGCCAAACCACAGACGTTCTTGATTACAAAAGTCATACATGGTAATTTTCTGTAAGTAATCACAACTACTACATACTTCTGAGTAGTTACTGCTAGGATCAAGGCTGTCACTCAGAAGCATTAATTTAGAATGAAGGGCAGAAAGTGTGTAGGTAGGAAGTTCTGGTAGGAAGAAATTACTACAGTTCAACCTAACATCAAAATGCAAAAAAAAAAAAAAAGATGATGAACAAGACAATGGAAATTATTAGCAAACAAGGCTTGGGAAGTAACAGATGTGAAACACACACACAAAAAGAGGATGCCAAAACTGACAAGAATTAGCAAAGGGTAACAATACTTCAGTGTTCTTATGTAATCTTTCAATCAAACAGAAATATCTGGAAAATAAGAGAATCAACACCTGTGTGGTGTATCCAGCACACTGCTTGAGACATAAAGCACTACAGCACCTTGGCCAGCCCTCCCTCATTCATTCCCCCTCTCTCTTCTCAGGAATCACCAGCACTTTGAATGTGATGTTTATCCTCTCCGTGCATTTCTTTATACTTCTGCTATATACATTTGTACCTATAAACATATGGTATAGTTCTTAAGATTTTTTTTTAACTTTACTTGATTGTGCCATAGACTAGAAAGTTGCTGAGTCCTGTCTGACTCTTCCAACTCCATGAACTATACAGTCCACAGAACCCTCCAGGCCAAAATACTGGAGTGGGTAGCCGTACCATTCTCCAGGGGATCTTCCCAAGCCAGGGATCAAACCCAGGTCTCCTGCATTGCAGGTGGATTCTTTGCTAGCTGAGCCACCAGAGAAGCCCTGAGTGTGCCATAGAGCATATCATTTACAAATTGCATATGTAACTTAACATTGTCACTGAGATTTATCATATATCCACTTTCTCTTTGAGTATTTCATTTGTAGAGTTGTTTATAGTACTTCATTTTTAATATAAACTCTTATTAATTTATTCCTGCTCATTTATTCCTGAATACAAATAATTCTAGTATTTCCAAATTTTGCTTTTATTACTACTAATATTGCAGGAAATATTTTTCTTGGTATAAGTGTTAACACTTTCTCTGGAGTCCATACTTAGGAGTAGGACCCCTTGGTCTGAGGGATGTGTATCTTTACTAGATATGGACAAAACACTACCCCAAATGGTTCTGCCCTGATGCTCCCACCAGTGCACAAAAGTCGTCCAGCTCAGTGTTTGGTGTTGCCTGATTCTAACATGTGTGAGATGGTGTCTCGTTTTAATTTGCACTTCCATGAAACATATGCTATGTTTTCCCCCCACTGTGTTTACAGTGCATATGTCATCAATGTTAATATGAATGAATCAATCTTGCCTACTACAATTTGCAATGTTTTTTCTTCTTGTGTAAGAAAGCCTTCTCTACTTCTGTTAAAAGTTCTTAAGTTGTGTATCCTGAAGGCACATATAACTAAGTCAATATAAAATATCAAGTCATAGTTTACATGGTCTAACAATTTAAACAATTCTAAACCATAAAGAAGGCTGAAAGCGAAAGTGGCTCAGTTGTGTCCAACTCTTAGAGAACCCATGGACTATACAGTCCATGGAATTCTCCAGGCCAGAATACTGGACTGCGTACCCTTTCCCTTCTCCAGGGGAACTTTTCAACCCAGGGATTGAACTCAGGTCTCCCAGACTGCAGAAGGATTCTTTACCAGCTGACCACAAGGGAAGAGCAAGTTCTGAGAGCAGGTGCAGGACAGGGAGGCCTGGTGTGTGCAGTTCATGGGGGCTGCAAAGAGTTGGACATGACTCAGACAAGGTGAGTGACTGAACTGAATTGTATCAATCTCAAGACTGAACAGTTCAGAACATATGAGACAATGAATAGGACTGATAGAAAGCTTAACAGAAAGCAATTTTGTTGTCTGAAACGCAATAGATAATTTTCTTATACTGGATATATATAAAGGATTCAGAAGCAACATCATATTTTTTCAACAGTCTGACAGCCCTCCTCTTGGCTTTACTGAGAAGCAGGCTCAGTGACCCTGCACTGCTCTCAGACAACAGCTGCCTGGACCTGAAAAGAGTGAGCACCGGACCAACAGGAGGCCGTCTTCACCCACCAAACACCTGTGACTCCAGAGCCTGACAAAAGCTGTGACAGGCAGATCAGGTCTGTCTAATTTTCAAAAACTAATTAAGGGTTTGACAGAATGTGGTCCACTGGAGAAGGGAAAGGCAAACCACTTCAGTATTCTTGCCTTCCACCCCATGAACAGTATGAAAAGGCAAAATGATAAGATACTGAAAGAGGAACTCCCCAGGTCGGCAGGTGCCCAATATGCTACTGGAGATCAGTGGAGAAGTAACTCCAGAAAGAATGAAGGGATGGAGCCAAAGCAAAAACAATACCCAGTTGTGGATGTGACTGGAGATAGAAGCAAGGTCCAATGCTGTAAAGACCAATATTGCATAGGAACCTGGAATGTTAGGTCCATGAATCAAGGCAAACTGGAAGTGGTCAAACAGGAGATGGCAAGAGTGAAAGTCAACATTCTAGGAATTAGCGAACTAAGATGGACTGGAATGGGTGAATTTACCTCAGATGTTGTGGGCAGGAATCCCTTAGAAGAAATGGAGTAGCCATCATGGTCAACAAGAGTCTGAAGTGCAGTATTTGGATGTAATATCAAAAATGACAGAACAATCTCTGTTTATTTCCAAGGCGAACAACTCAATATCACAGTGATCCAAGTCTATGCTCCAACCAGTAATGCTGAAGAAGCTGAAGCTGAACGGTTTTATAAAGACCTACAAGACCTTTTAGAACTAACACACAAAAAAGATGTCCTTTTCGTTATAGGAGACTGGAATGCAAAAGTAGGAAGTCAAGAAACACCGGGGTAACAGGCAAATTTGGCCTTGGAGTACAAAATGAAGCAGGGCAAAGGCTAATAGAGTTTTGCCAAGAGAACACACTGGTCATAGCAAAAACCCTCTTTCAACAACACAAGAGAAGACTCTACACATGGACATCACCAGATGGTCAACACCGAAATCAGACTGATTATATTCTTTGCAGCCAAAGTTGGAGAAGCTCGATACAGTCAGCAAAAACAAGACCGGGAGCTGACCGTGGCTCAGATCATGAGCTCCTTATTGCCAAATTCAGACTTAAATTGAAGAAAGTAGGGAAACCACTAGACCATTCAGGTATGACCTAAATCAGTTCCCTTATGATTATACAGTGGAAGTGAGAAATAGATTTAAGGGACTAGATCTGATAGACAGAGTGCCTGATGAACTATGGATGGAGGTTCATGACATTGTACAGGAGACAAGGATCAAGACCATCCCCATGGAAAAGAAATGCAAAAAAGCAAAATGGCTGTCTGGGGAGGCCTTACAAATAGCTGTGAAAAGAAGCGAAAGCACAGGAGAAAAGGAAAGATATAAGCATCTGAATGCAGAGTTCCAGAGAATAGCAAGGAGAGATAAGAAAGCCTTCCTCAGCGATCAACGCAAATAGAGGAAAACGACAGAATGGGAAAGACAAGAGATCTCAAGAAAATTAGAGATACCAAGGGAACATTTCATGCAAAGATAGGCACAATAAAGGACAGAAATGATATGGACCTAAAAGCAGCAGAAGATATTAAGAAGAGGTGACAAAAATACACAGAAGAACTGTATAAAAAAGATCTTCATCACCCAGATAATAACAATGGTGTGATCACTCATCTAGAGCCAGACATCCTGGAATGTGGGCCTTAGAAAGCATCACTATGAACAAAGCTAGTGGAAGTGATGGAATTCCAGTTGAGCTATTTCAATCCTAAAAGATGATGCTGTGAAAGTGCTGCACTCAATATGCCAGCAAATTTGGAAAACTCAGCAGTGGCCACAGGACTGGAAGAGGTCAGTTTTCATTCCAATCCCAAAGAAAGGCAATGCCAAAGAAGGCTCAAACTACCGCACAATTGCACTCATCACACATGCTAGTAAACTAATGCTCAAATTCTTCAAGCCATGCTTCAGCAATACGTGAACCATGAACTTCCACATGTTCAAGCTGGTTTTCGAAAAGGCAGAGGAACCAGAGATCAAATTGCCAACTCTGCATCATCATCAAAAAAGCAAGAGATTTCCAGAAAAATATCTACTTCTGCTTTATTGACTACGCCAAAGCCTTTGACTGTGTGGATAACAAGAAACTGTAAAATTCTTCAAGAGATGGGAATACCAGACCACCTCAACTTCCTCTTGAGAAACCTATATGCAGGTCAGGAAGCAACAGTTAGAACTGGACATGGAACAACAGACTCGTTCCAAACAGGAAAAGGAGGACGTCAAGGCTGTATATTGTCACCCTGCTTATTTAACTTATATGCAGAGTACATCATGAGAAATGCTGGGCTGGAAGAAACACAAGCTGGAATCAAGATTGCCAGGAGAAATACCAATAACCTCAGATATGCAGATGACAGCACCCTTATGGCAAAAAGTAAAGATGAACTAAAAAGCCTCTTGATGAAAGTGAAAGAGGAGAGTGAAAAAGTTGGCTTAAAGTTCAACATTCAGAAAACGAAGATCATGGCATCTGGTCCCATCACTTCATGGGAAATAGATGGGGAAACAATAGAAACAGTGTCAGACTTTATTTTTGGGGGCTCCAAAATCACTGCAGATGGTGACTGCAGCCACGAAATTAAAAGACGCTTACTCCTTGGAAGAAAAGTTTTGCCGACTAGGGTCCGTCTAGTCAAGGCTATGGTTTTTCCAGTGGTCATGTATGGATGTGAGAGTTGGACTGTGAAGAAAGCTGAGTGTTGAAGAATTGATGCTTTTCACCAACTGTGGTGTTGGAGAAGACTCTTGAGAGTCCCTTGGACTGCAAGGAGATCCCACCAGTCCATTCTAAAGATCAGTTCCGGGTATTCTTTGGAAGGAATGATGCTGAAGCTGAAACTCCTGTACTTTGGTCACCTCATGCGAAGAGCTGACTCACTGGAAAAGTCCCTGATGCTGGGAGGGATTGGGGGTGGGAGGAGAAGCAGACAACAGAGGATGAGATGGCTGGATAGCATCACTAACTCGACGGACATGAGTCTGAGTGAACTCCGGAGTTGGTGATGGATGGGGGGGCTGGCGTGCTGTGATTCATGGGGTCGCAAAGAGTCGGACACGACTGAGCGACTGAGGTGAACTGTACTTAGTTAAGGGTTTGAGGCTGTGAGTGGTGCAATGTGAAGTTTAAGTTCATGGAAGCGGAAACCAGAGGCTGGATGGAAATCATGGAGGCAATGCTATACACAAGCCAGAACCAAAGGTTCCAGCCCTGATTCCCCACCTGCCATTTTAAAGAGTTTCAGCCTTGGGCTTCCTCTGAGCCTCTTGTAATAATGATGCCTTCTTTGTCAGAGCCTGCTTGAGGAGTATCTCTTCCTATCCAATAAAGAGCCCCACCTAGCAACAGGAATGTTCTTCACACACTTATCCTGTCAGATATTTACTGCATCTATCAGCACAGATGCCAGTTTACATTTAAGAGAATGAGATATATCATTAAATACAAAATTAAGAGAAATAGAGAGCTAGAAAGGAAGAAAAAACTTTGTGAATATGTTATGTCCAAGAAAGTTGAAGAATGTGTCTTTTATAAAGTCTCTTTACTGAAGCTGTAACAGCAGACTGTATTAAAGTATGAAACTACCATGGATCTATATCATATAATCCATTATTAATAGAAGAAATGTATTCAAAAGACTAATACCACAAATGCTCTGGCTAAATGCTTCCTTAAGGCCACACATCAAGGTTTAGAAACTTAATTATAGTAAACTAAAGCTTGAAATCACAACAAATGTAAATGAACAGTATGAAAATGATACCTATACACAATTAAAAACCAAATTCTCTTCAATCATACTATCTATATGGAAAACACATGACAACTAATTACACCCCTATATTTGCACTTGAAATGTTCTAGCAAATAAGCTGATTAACTTGATTGCAAACTTACCCACATAATATTTAATAGTTAGAAATATCAAAAAATCTAAACACCTAATCTTAAGTTAGATGTCTTCCCGGGTGGCTCAGCTGGTAGTGTCTGCTTCCAATACAGGAGACCTGGGTTCGATCCTTGGGTCGGGAAGATTCCCTGGAGAAAGAAATGGCAATCCGCTCCAGTATTCTTGCCTGGAGAACCCCATAGACAGAGGAGCCTGGTGGGCTGCAGTCGATGGAGTTACAAAGAGTCCAACACAAGTGAGTGACTAACACACACACACACACACACACACACACAGTCTTAACTTTCAGAATCCAGACAAAATCATTATGCCAAATATTTTCTTAGAATATTATGATTCTTAAATTAATAAAGTTCAGTTCAGTTCATGAATCACAGCACGCCAGGCCTCCCTGTCCATCACCATCTCCCAGAGTTCACTCAGACTCATGTCCATCGAGTCCGTGATGCCATCCAGCCATCTCATCCTGGGTCGTCCCCTTCTACTCCTGCCCCCAATCCCTCCCAGCAGCAGAGTCTTTTCCAATGAGTCAACTCTTCACATGAGGTGGCCAAAGTACTAGAGCTTCAGCTTNGCCCAAAAAAATAAAGTCTGACACTGTTTCTATTGTTTCCCCATCTATTTCCCATGAAGTGATGGGACCAGATGCCGTGATCTTTGTTTTCTGAATGTTGAACTTTAAGCCAACTTTTTCACTCTCCTCTTTCACGTTCATCAAGAGGCTTTTTAGCTCCTCTTCATTTTCTGCCATAAGGGTGCTGTCATCTGCATATCTGAGGTTATTGATATTTCTCCCAGCAATCTTGATTCCAGCTTGTGTTTCTTCCAGTCCAGCATTTCTCATGATGTACTCTGCATATAAGGTAAATAAGCAGGGTGACAATATACAGCCTTGACGTACTCCTTTTCGTATTTGGAACCAGTCTGCTGTTCCATGTCCAGTTCTAACTGTTGCTTCCTGACCTGCATACAGATTTCTCAAGAGGAAGGTGAGGTGGTCTGGTATGCCCATCTCTTTCAGAATTTTCCACAGTTTATTGTGATCCACACAGTCAAAGGCTTTGGCGTAGTCAATAAAGCAGAAATAGATGTTTTTCTGGAACTCTCTTGCTTTTTCCATGATCCAGCGGATGTTGGCAATTTGATCTCTGTTTCCTCTGCCTTCAACTGTCAACTTATTCCCCCATGTATAGGAACCCATTTCAGAAATTCTTCATGGCTATGTTTATTCAGAGAAAATAAATTGCATACCTGACAGACTCATCCTGATGTTTGCATTTTCTAACACTTTTGTTTTTCAAAATAACATTTGTCCACTAATGAACAAAAACATCCAACACACCCAAATGTAATTCAAACTCTACACAAGTCTATGAATCACACAAAGCTTAAGTTCTGCTGACTGACTGTCAAAAGCTAGCCACTATGAAGAGTCTGTTAAGAGTTTCATATTTTTCAGAATCATTCTTTATATACTGCTTACTTCTTAGATTAGAGCTTCAGTTACTTTGGATGTGACTGCAAGAACTACAATGGGCTACATTTGTAGACTGACAACTTCTCTGGGAATTAGTTCTGAAATACCATATGTACAGTATAAGTCACTGTGGAGCTCATTACATATTTTCTGCTCTGAAAGTTTTTGAATAGCTTTTGGCAAAAAGCAGTAAAATTCAACTTGACGTATAAAATGCAATCATCCAGAGCAAAGTTAAAATGATCTCTACTACAAAGGGTAAGACAAATGTCAGAGTGGAAAAAACCCAGAACCCACTTTTTAATACTTAAACTTATAACAAGCCAAAAATAACCATATTGTTCTTATCTAATGGTAAAATGCTTAAAGAATGCTTTCTCTACTTTAATTAATACCAGCTTCCCAAAGATTTTTCCATTCCCATATACCCAAATGCAGGCCATAGGGTTGGCATTCTATAAATATTCGTTGAATGAATTTACATATGTTTCATAAGAACCAGATGTCATAGCTAACTTAAAGTAAGCCCAGCCAGCTAATGATACTATAATGAAAACAGAAGTCATTGAACATTTATGCTATATTTAATCACATTTTGTAAGTGCAAGTCAGTAAACATTGTGACAGATAAGTTTTCTAAGACCAGAACTCCCTTTAAGGGCAGGGGAAAATGTGTTGTATGTGCATATAGATTAGGAAACCTGAGGTTATAAAAATGGCAATGGCTATAAACTTCCTCAGATTTTATAACCATCTTTTATTTACTTCTAACAAAGGAATTTCATCATGAACTTTACCAGATGAAAATGTTCATAAAAAATTATAAGGTCACATTCAATGTGACCTGAACAATTATATCATCAAAAGAAGAAATCCACTGTAAAAATTCTTGCTAAACACACAGAAGATTCATTATCACTAATTATAGTTTTTGATCACTTTCCAGGAAGTACATGCTTCCATGCAAGATAGTATCAAGTAGTTTTTTTCAAAATGCACTACTAAAGCAAGACTCCAGATTAACATTAAAAGTTGACAATAAAATGGTAAGTGGTAAGAATTATACAGGACTCCCTTAGTGGCTCATAGATAAAGAATTCATCTGCCAATGCAGGAGACACAAGAGACGTGGGTTCGATCCCTGGGTCGGAAAGATTCCCTGAAGAAGGAAATGGCAACCCAGTCCAGTGTTCATGCCTGGGAAATCCCATGGATAGAGGAGCCTAGTGGGCTACAGTCCACGGGGTTGCAAAAGAATCAGACATGACTTAGCGATAAAACAACAACAAGCATTATACATGCATGTACATATATGTAAATGCATAAAACATAATGTGTGCTTACTTTGAGCGAAGTGTTGTTTTAAATACTTTATTGAGAAGGTTATGGGAGGCTTCAAGAATGTGGCAAAGACAGGATAAGTCTTACAAAATGTGTATAAATGGATAAATGGGAACAATCCAGAGGATCACCTACTCAAGGAATTTGCTTCTCCAAGTATGGCCTGGGCTGTGGATCAGCAGCCAAGGGATCCCCTCTGAGCTTGTGAGAAATGCAGAAACTCAGATCCCATCCCAGACCTACTGAATCAGAACCTACATTTTAAAAGATTCCGACTTACCTTTTTGTGTTTAAGAGCTGCTTTGGGCTTCCCCGGTGGCTCAGAGGTTAAAGTGTCTGCCTGCAATGCAGGAGACCTGGGTTTGATCCCTGAGTCGGGAAGATCCCCTGGAGAAGGAAATGGCAACCCACTCCAGTATTCTTGCCTGGAGAATCCCATGGACAGAGGAGCCTGGTGGGCTACAGTCGACGGGGTCGCAAAGAGTCGGACACAACTGAGCAACTTGACTTTCACTTAGGAAAATAAAGGTGAGCACACATGCAGCAGCAAGAACTCACAATGAGGACAGCAGTGGAAAAAACCAGCTTCAGAGCAGGAAGGTAAAGGGCAATAGAGAATGTAATGTGAGAAATATTTTAGAATTTTTCCGGGTTTTTTTCTCATTCACATTTACATGAATAATGGGAAAGAGGCAGAAAAGGGTTCATTAGTGTCATCAGGACAGAAATGGGTGGATACACATGGCGCACTTTTCAGGTATCACACAGCAGAGACTGCAGCCCTGGCAGCCACAAGGCACTCAGTGGTCTGGGAGCAACTGCAAAAGGCACACGGGGACCAGGGAGGTATGCAGTCACCTCTATGCTGATCTTCTTCTCTTTGAGCCCACATTTCAGGCGTGAATGGGATGTCAGAGAAGAGACTGCTAAAGACAGAGGGGCCTATTTGGGATCCTGGGAGAAGAAAGTCGCCTAAGGCAGCAGCACATCCAGGCCGCCTGGTGGTGTGACTCTGCAGAGAGAACACGCAAGTGCGTCTCCCTCCAGCACCTTGGCATCTCCGCAGCATCGATGCCACACAGAACCTTCCACATGCTTGAGGTGACTAGAGAAGGCAGAGCTCTCAGGGGGCTCACAGCTTGACTACCACATTCTGGCTCTGCAACAAAGGGCTGTCTGGAAAGGGGGAGACCAGGAGGCCCAGAGCACCACTAGAGGCAGAGGACAGCCACAGCAGTGAGACAGATGGTCCTGGCTGCGATTACAATGAGACATAATAGACCAGCACGGACACCCCCACTTCAGCAATGGTTGCCAGTAGACAGGAAACGAGCTGTCTGCCAGGGTCACAGGCACAATGGAAGTGAATGAGGATCCCCAGAAGACCTCCCCACTGGGCTCACACACACAGGCGTGCATGAACGCACACACACACACACACACACACACACACCTCTCAACCTAAGCAGAGACTGCATAAGTGAAGGGTAGAGGGAAGCAAAAGAAAAAGAGAGAGAGAGAGAGAGAGAGAGCACATGAATGAAAGGAACCATAAATATTCAAATACTTTGCTGACTAAGGTCCGTCTAGTCAAGGCTATGGTTTTTCCAGTAGTCATGTATGGATGTGAGAGTTGGACTGTGAAGAAGGCTGAGCACCGAAGAATTGATGCTTTTGAAGTGTGGTGTTGGAAAAGACTCTCGAGAGTCCCTTGGACTGCAAGGAGATCCAACCAGTCCATTCTGAAGGAGATCAACCCTGGGATTTCTTTGGAAGGAATGATGCTTAAGCTGAAACTTCAGTACTTTGGCCACCTCATGCGAAGAGTTGATTCATTGGAAAAGACTCTGATGCTGGGAGGGATTGGGGGCAGGAGAAGAAGGGGATGATGAGATGGCTGGATGGCATCACTGACTCGATGGACGCGAGTCTGAGTGAACGCCGGGAGTTGGTGATGGACAGGGAGGCCTGGTGTGCTGCGATTCATGGGGTCGCAAAGAGTTGGACATGACTGAGCAACTGAACTGAATTGAAGGTTGCTGGATGGTAAAAAAAAGTAAGGCAGGAAAATACTTAGAAAATAAAGTCAATGGTGATTTTGACTAATTAGGTGTGAGAACAAATAAAATAGTGAAGGACTGATTGGTGGTGACAGGAACTAAGAAGAAGGAAACAAGAAGAAGAAAGTGGTTTAGTGAGTGGAGGAGAGATGATGCTTCCAGTTTTAGTATACCATGCTAGGTAAATGAGAAATAAACCTGTCCACTGTCCTCAGTTCGCAAAACTGAGAGGAAAACTGCAGCCAATACTGGGTGCCCAGGATTCACACAGGCCATGTACTGGTTAATATATGCTCACACAAAAAAAATTACAAGAGAGTACAATCTACTTACCATGAGATACAATCAAGACACTACAAGTAGCTGCAAAGAGACTATGAAGTTAGTATTAATAAAAGTGATTTTTTAAGACAAAAAATACAGTAATAAACTATTAAAAAAAAAGATTAGAAACAGTTTCTAGAAATAAAATTGTCACCATTAGAAGTAAAAAATAAAACACTTATGTTACAAGGCACATTAATTTATTACTGAATTGAGAAACTAAACTAGATTATCTAAGTAGCATACAAAAAAGGGTGAAAAAAAAAAAAACAAAAAACAGGAGAGAGGTTAAGAGACGTGGAAGTTAGAATGAGAAGCCCAGACTAATTATAAAAGACACTTCAGTGAACAGAGAAAAGTCACAAGACGTTATCTCTTTAAAAAAGATATTGGTGTGCATTCCATGAGCGTTTGTATAGTTTCCAATAATTCTGTATCACTAGAAAAGTCCACAATTTTAAAACATAAAGCAGCTTAAATACTGAATTAAAAGTGAAATTGATGAGAATATAGCTTAGTATTTTGAAAAGTTTAGATGACAAAATATGGGATGAAACATTATTAAAGGAGTATATGATTACTTTTAATTTTTGTCTGGATTTTATTACTTTTAATGCCAGGCATGACTTGATAATATTTATGGAACAGGACACGGGAGACTTTAAGGAAGTGTGAAGATGACAGAATCAGAGAGGATGGGAGCGTCCTGTATGCCAAGAGAGGATGAAGGCGTGGAAGCCAGTGCTGAGCACTGGCCTTGAGCTGGGAGGGCACCATCGCATCACTTCCAGCAACTCCACTGACCAGCATGGCCACTCTGTACTGTCACAGCACATCTCTGGCAGGTATGCCTTGATCTGGTTGTTAGGGACACTGACGTGCTCAGTTTGTAAAAATTCAGTGCATCAAATTTTTAAATTGCATAGAAATATGTTATTCTTCAAAAGATTAACTTCAACACTACTAATCAGAAGGCAGTTTTCTTCTACTACATTATATTGATCTTGTATGGTTTACTTACAGGTTCCATGCTTCTTAAATAAATAAAAGGCATGTGCCCAAACAAGAAAAAATATATTATAGATTAGATAAGTGTATTACCAGGATAAAAAAAAAATCTGGTAGAAACCTTAAATAGGTTAAATAGGCATGGTAACAGAACAATTCCAGGTAATTCAAGGTTAAGTCTTAAGGGACTTCTTTGAAAAATTACTAAAATGCGTAAGTACTGTAATAATTCAGTGCTTCATTGTTTTTATTTCAAGGTTATGACCACTTTTCAAGAGATGCTGCTTCTCTCTTAAAAGTATTAGAAATCATTTTAATTCTGGAGTTTTATTAGGAATCTATTTGAGTTAGCAATACAGGAAGTTTCAGAAAAGTTCTAAAATTTGTGGGAAATAATCATAAACTTCAGTAATAAATGACATATTCATTTGAATCAACTCAAATTATGTTTCATAATTTATATTATTTTTAAGAACGACAAAAGGAAAGTGTGCCGGAAGTTGCTGCATTTATTCTACAAATGGGTAATAAAATGGAGAGAAAATTACCTCTAAATCATTTGTAAAGTTGTCTATTTACTCAAAATTCACTTTCTACAGAATTCTTAACCTAGCACAGGTATTTAGCTGGTCTTTTCTCAGTGGGGAGTCTGTTAACAGAAATCCAAGTCCCAGAAGGAAGCTGAGGTGGGATTGGAAACTAGTAATTACGACTGATTTTATACTTCTTCAGCTATGTACACACCCTTTGCTAAGAAGAGTCAACAAAAAGATTTAATATTTGTGACCATAAATGGATCAAACTGCAAGGAGGCAGGAAGCAAGGGCTGACTCCACGGAGTCTCTGAAGTATTTATAATAACAGCTTATATCAATACTTATTAAGATGTGTGTGCCATGAACAACTGCTCTAAGTACTGTATATACATTACCTTACTTTGTCTCCCAGCCCTATAGGATAGCAACACTTACTATCTGGAATTTATAGAAAACTGAGGCTTACAGAACTGGATAACTTACCCAAGGTCTTAAAGAAAACATTTTACTGCCCAAGTTCTGGGTCAACCGCCTTTCCCAAGTGGAGAGTCTTCCTACAGAACAACAAGAAACCCTTGGAGGAATAAAAGTCCTTACACAAGGAAAAAGTAAGAAAAGTAAACTATAGATGGCAAAGTCTCTTCTAGATTGTAGGTTTAGGTACAATACCACGCTTACAGCTGACAGAATCCAACAGTCCCTCAGAACTACAGGAAGGCAATGGGCAGATTTGTAACCACTTGATTTCTGAGATGCATGCCGCATCCACTCTCATCTCACAAGATCAACAAAGCAGTCCCCTCCCCCGGTGTCTCTTATACCACTTTTCTTTCCCTAAGGAGACTGTAAATTCTCCCAAGGAGTTAGCAAACCTAAGGAAAAATACCAAAAATACGAACCACACTTAACAAATGCCACCAATAATAATTCTCACCAGATGAAGGCCAGCAAGACATAAAGAACACACTGATGAGCTTCTGAGCACCCCTGCTGGTTCCTGCAAGCCAAAGTTACCCACCGGCACATCATCCTGCAGGACAGATACGGTTGTGAGAGTGTATTTAATGTCTTGTTGCATTACTGTATGCATTTCAAGAAAGCATTCAAAACAAAGCATTCAAATAGTATGTGAGGTAGCAATGTAACAATCCTGTTAAAAACAAGGTGTTCACAAGGACCTACTGTGTAGCACATGGACTCTGCTCATTGTCATGCGGCAGCCTGGATGGGAGGGGACTTTGGGGGAGAATGGAGACATGTATATGTCTATGTATGGCTGAGTCCCTATGCTGCCCACCTAAAACTATCACAACACTGTAAATTGGTTATACTTCAATATAAAATAAACAGTTTAAAAAATGTATTCAGAATATACAAATAAAAAATCACATTTCACTCCACCACTTACCAAGAGTCAAAATATTTTTCTGATCATGTAACAAGAATTTGGTCCTCTGTTATTTTTTAGGACTCTGTTAGAAATAACATAGTAGGTTCTATCTAGTTACTCTTAACTGCTGCTGCTGCTGCTAAATCGCTTCAGTTGTGTCTGACTCTGTGCGACCCCATAGCCGGAAGCCCACCAGGCTCCTCCGTCCCTGGGATTCTCCAGGCAAGAACACTGGAGTGGGTTGCCATTTCCTTTTCCAATGCTCTTAACTAGCAAGGTATTAAACATAAATAGGGATACAATGGGCCAAAATTCACTAATTTACCCAAAGCAAAAGGATAATATATTGGCTTTTTCCTAAAATGAATCATTTGACTAGTTACTCATTTAATTAATGCTTATGAAAAGACTAGTATGTGTCACCTCAGTAGGTGATAAGTTGTACAGGGTTCACGCTCTGATGAAACCCATCTGCAGAGATGTAATAAACACAAAAGTAAATGGACAAGATGATTTCAAAATGGTGTAACTTAGAAGGGAGAGGAAAGAAGACTAAGTTAGACTGAATGGTACAGAAAAACTTCACTGAAGAGGAGGCAAACAAAGGAAAAGTCTTATTCATTCACACTACGTCTCAAGTGAAATACCACAAGTTTAATAAGGAAGTACCAGGAACTGGTGGTTTCACTGTTATTCTAACAGTTAAGTAAATTACAAGGGACCAAAGGATATAAAATTACCAACATTATGCATCCCTAAAGTTAAACATGAGATATCAGTGAGGGTATCTGGAAGTAGAGTGTTGCTACAACAAATACTAAAAATGTGGAAATGGCTTTAGAATTAAGCAATGGGTAGAAGCTGAAAGAATTTTGAGGAGCAGGAAAAAAAAAGCCAAGATTTGCCTGGACATGCTTTTTAAAATACAGATATTAATGGCTCCCCTGGTGACACTCAGAAGAAAGTGAGGACGATGGTAGAGAAAACTAAATACCATCACGAACAGACTGTCAATAAACAGGTGAACGTTAACATGTGCTGCTGCTGAGGATGTGGATGGAAAGGAGGAACGTATTATTAGAAACTAGAGGAAAGAGAACCCTTGTTATGTCATGGCAAAGCATCAGTGAATTATGTCCTGCAATTGTGTGGAAAGCAGAGCTTGTGAACTATCTTGAATATTTAGACTAGGAGGTTGGCAAGCAAACTGCTGAAGGTGCAATCTGTTTTTCTCTTACTGGTTATAGGAAAATGGGAGAGGAAAAAAGTACAAAATGAAAGAATGCTGTCAGATCACCATCATACAGACAAGAAACAGGCTGATAAAACGGTGCTGCCTTTCCTTGAAAAGAAAGGATGAAAATTGAAGGGTGGAGTCCAGAGGCCAGAAAGTGAAGCAGAGTAACCAAGAGTGTTCGTAGGCCTTGAAACCTAAAGTAGTTTGCAAAGTGTATGGGACCGAATACACAGGCCTTTTTCTTTCCACTTTATCCCTTTTTGAATGAGAATGACTATTACTGGTATCCTGATACTTTTGAACTGTGGTGTTGGAGAAGACTCTTGAGAGTCCCTTGGACTGCAGAGATCAAACCAGTCAATCTTAAAGCAAATCAGTCCTGAATACTGACTGATGTTGAAGCTGAAGCTCCAATACTTTGGCCACCTGATGTGAAGAACTGACTCACTGGAAAAGACCCTGATGCTGGGAAAGACTGAGGGCAGGAGAAGGGGACGACAGAGGATGAGACAGTTGGATGGCATCACCTACTCAATGCACATGAGTTTGAGCAAGCTCTGGGAGTTGGTGATGGACAGGGAAGCCTGTCGTGCTGTAGTTGATGGGGTTGCAAAGAGTCAGACATGACTGAGTGACTGAACTGAACTGATGCCTGTTTTATAAGCTGTGCATTCTTACTATATTCTTAGAGCAGATAATGTGTTTTCTAGTTTCACAGGTTCACAGATAAAAAGAAATTTGGTTCCAGTATGAATTATATGAAGATTCTCACCCTTACCAGAAGTAGATTCTGAGATCTGGATGAGATTCGGGTGTTGAATTGATGCCGTAAGGGGCTGAGACTTTAAGAAGATCAAACCAGTCAATCCTAAAGGAAATGAAACCTGAATATTCACTGGAAGGACTGATGCTGAAGCTGAAGCTCCAATACTTTGGTCACCTGATGCGAAGAGCTGACTCATTGGAAAAGACCTTCCTTCATGCTGGGAAAGATTGAGGGCTAGAGGAGAAGAGTGCGACAGAGGATAAGATGGTTGGATGGTATCACCACCTCAGTGGACATGAGTTTGAGCAAACTCCGGGAGACAGTGGAGGACACCAAAGTCTGGCGTGTTGTGGTTCATGAGGGTGCAGAGTCGGACACAACTTGGTGACTGAATGGCAACAACAACTTCTTTTGCACGTGGGACAGACATGAATCTTTGGGAGCCAGAGGGCAGATTATAGCAGATAGAATAACAGTCCCCAAAGATGCCCATGCCCCCAGCTCCTGGAATCTATTAGCATGTTATCCTACAAAACAAGGAACTCTGCAGATGTAATTCAAGACTCAGCTTGAGATAAGGCTGTTCTCCTGGATTATCTGGGTGGGCCCAAAGTGATCACAAAGGTCCTTATAGGTGAAGGAGGGAGACAAGAGAGTGATGCTACATGAGAAAGACTCCACTAGCCACTGCTGGCTTTGAAGATGGAGACGAGGCCATGAGCCAATGAAAGCAGGTAGTCTCTAGACAGAGGTTGGATTGTCCTCCACAACCTCCAAAAGAAAAGTAGCCCTAACAACATCTTGATTTGAGTTTGACATAAGGCTCTGACCTACAGAAAGTAAAGATGATAAACTGTGCGTTGTCTTAAGCCACTAAGTTTACAGTAATGAACGTTCATTTTAAAATTATTTTGTCCCATTTCTGTTAAGATTTTTAGCCCCACTTCTGTTAAAGTTTTTAACTAGTATTTAACAAATTATAACAGAATGCAGCCTAAGCATTACAAAATCAGGTGCAGTTGACTTTAGCTTATTCAACTCAAATGCCATCTGGGATCCAGTTTCACACTCTAGGATGTCAGACAGTGGGTCACTACAAGCCAGAACATGTGACCAAAAAATACAACTTAGAAATATGACAAATACATAAGGTTCTCCCATGTAAATTTGTGGTATACTGAATTTTCCAAGGTAGAGAGAAGTGCATAACAAAATGCAAATTAAGATTGCGGTTGGACACTCAATTGTTGTCTTAAAAATCCTAGCACTCTTTTCAAGGTTTAAATAATATCTTCCACCACATCCTGTAATATGGGTATCATATTTGAATGCAGAGTTCCAAAGAATAGCAAGGAGAGATAAGAAAGCCTTCCTTAGCAATCAATGCAAAGAAACAGAAGAAAACAACAGGATGGGAAAGACTACAGATATCTCTTCAAGAAAATTAGAGATACCAAGGGAACTTTTCATGCAAAGATGGTACAATAAAGGACAGAAATGGTACGGACCTAACAAAAGCAGAAGATATTAAGAAGAGGTGGCAAGAATACACGGAAGAACTATACAAAAAAGATCATCATGACCCCGATAACCACGATGGTGTGATCACTCACCTAGAGCCAGACATCCTAGAATGTGAAGACAAGTGGGCCTTAGGAAGCATCACTACGAACAAAGCTAGTGGAGGTGATGGAATTCCAGCTGAGCTACTTCAAATCCTATCTGATGATGCTGTGAAAGTGTTGCACTCAATATGCCAGCAAATTTGGAAAACTCAGCAGTGGCCACAGGACTGGAAAAGGTCAGTTTTCTTTCCAATTCCAAAGAAAGGCAATGCCAAAGAATGTTCAAACTTCTGCACAATTGCACTCATCTCACACGTTAGCAAACTAATCCTCACAATTCTTCTAGCTAGGCTTCAACAGTATGTGAACTGTGAATGTCCAGATGTTCAAGCTGGATTTAGAAAAGGTAGAGGAATAAGTAGATGGGGAAACGGTAGAGAGTGTCAGACTTTATTTTGGGGGGGCTCCAAAATCACTGCAGATGGTGACTGCAGCCATCAAATTAAAAGACGCTTACTCCTTGGAAGGAAAGTTATGACCAACCTAGATAGCATATTCAAAAGCAGAGACATTACTTTGCTGACTAAGGTCCATCTGGTCAGGCTATGGTTTTTCCTGTGGTCATGTATGGATGTGAGAGCTGGACTGTGAAGAAGGCTGAGCACCGAAGAATTGATGCTTTTGAACTGTGGTGTTGGAGAAGACTCTTGAGAGTCCCTTGGACTGCAAGGAGATCCAACCAGTCCATTCTGAAGGAGATCAATCCTGGGATTTCTTTGGAAGGAATGATGCTAAAGCTGAAACTCCAGTACTTTGGACACCTGATGCGAAGAGTTGATTCATTGGAAAAGACTCTGATGCTGGGAGGGATTGGGGGCAGGAGGAGAAGGGGACGACCCAGGATGAGATGACTGGATGGCATCACGGACACGATGGACGTGAGTCTGAGTGAACTCCGGGAGATGGTGATGGACAGGGAGGCCTGGCGTGCTGCGATCCACGGGGTTGCAAAGAGTCGGACACAATTGAGCGACTGAACTGAACTCAACTTAGAGGAACCAGAGATCAAACTGCCAACANAAGATCATGGCATCTGGTCCCATCACTTCATGGCAAATAGATGAGGAAACAATGGAAACAGTGACAGACTTTATTTTGGGGGGGCTCCAAAATCACTGCAGATGGTGACTGCAGCCATGAAATTAAAAGATGCTTGCACCTTGGAAGCAAAGCTACGACCAACCTAGACAGCATATTAAAAAGCGGAAACATTACTTTGCCAACAAAGGTCTGTCTAGTCAAAGCTATGGTTTTTCCAGTAGTTATGTATGGATGTGAGAGTTGGACTATAAAGAAAGCTGAGCACCAAAGAATTGATGTTTTTGAACTGTGGTATTGAAGAAGACCCTTGAGAGTCCCTTGGACTGCATGGAGATCCAACCAGTCAATCCTCAGGGAAATCAGTCCTGAATATTCATTGGAATGACTGATGCTGAAGTTCCAATACTTTGGCCACCTGATGCAAAGAACTGACTCATCTGAAAAGACCCTGATGCTGAGAAAGATTGAGGGCAGGAGGAGAAAGGGATGATAGAGGATGAGATGGTTGGATCGTACTGTGGACTTGATGGACATGAGTTTGAGGAGGCTCCAGGAGCTGGTGATGGACAGGGAGGCCTGGCGTGCTGCAGTCCATGGGGTAGTAGAGTCAGACACGACTGCGTGACTGAACTGAACTGACTTACTATCAGTGATAAATTAATTTCACGTTCTTTATAACTAAGAGTCTAAAAATAAAGAGTAAAAAATGAGATCTAGGCTTAATTAAAAAAATTACTTTAAGGAATACTACTACAGTATAACAACATAAAAGACCCTCCTCAGATATCCATTGTCATTTTCTTGAATTTACCTAACATGTTAAATAAACATAATGACTGTGAAAAGTTCTTATTAAAAAAGAAAAAATTGTTAAACCAATCAACTTGCTTTTAGATACCATGCACTTATTGGTTGTCATTTACTTTTACTGTTTCCTTTCTGTTTACATTCCCATCAATACTGAAAATGGCAAAGTATAAGGTTTATATTGCAGGTGAATTCTAGTCCTACACAAGATATTAACATAATTAAGAACTAAATATGGACTTGACAAAATAAAAGGTTTGTCAGGACGACTTACAAAGATCCTGTTCCTGAAGTTTCACAATAGTTTGGGAAGTGGATAGGGCATAAGGCGAAATCACGCTGGAAGCCAGAGTGCAAATATGCTTCACCATATGCCAAGCATTCCTGTTTGGAGAAGAATGGTGCCCTGAGGAAAAGAGCACGAGGACAGAGGGAAGCTAGGTCTACAAGAAAGCTTTCCTTCTACAGGCAAAGGAGAAGTCAAGAATGGTTTTCTGGAGTTAGCATGATACCTACTGCAGGCTAGAGGTGAATGAAGAGCAAAGGCAGAAAGTCTACTGCAACTGGGCTGCCAGAGGCAGAGCAGAACCCGAACTGTAAAAAATGAGAATGAAAAAGAGAAGATACAGAAACATCAGCACTTTCAAAACATACATCACCACCACCTGTAGCTTCTATTACAGTAACTGCTAATACAAAGCAGGTGAGGAAGAGAGAAACAACCTCTGTTTAAATACCAGATCCACTCACTCACTCAAGGAACTTTCTGACATCTAAGATCCTGAGCCAACTCTAAGGAAATAGCTAAAGCAATGCAAAAATCAAAAGTTCTGCAATGCCATAATTTCTCAACCAGAGGAGTCACGGGAAAAGTTTAAAGAAAGCAAAGCGATGAACGGTATAGTTCCTCAAATAGCTCATCGGTGGCAGGAATGAAAAAATATTCACCAAGTAGAAGAGATCCAGTTCCTCACATCATTTTAAGAAGCTAAAGAAGGAGATAAAAGATATGGATTTGTATTTGTTTGTTTGTGGAGATGACTCTGGTGGAGGGAAGGATAATGGGTGGAGTGAGAGGGAATAACAGCTCAAAGTTTCAGAATCAAATAATTTAAAAACAATTTGTAAAAATTTTATTGGCATATTTTCTACCCTCATATATCATTGAAAATTATCATAAAATATGTAATAAGTACCCATATGTACAATAGTCTCAATGAAACAGGTTTAATGATGATGGTAAGTTGTATCATCCTCAAAGATATAACAATAAGATTTTCCCTTGAGACAGTCGCATATAATGGAAAGAAAACTTTCATTACTAAAATAAGTTTCTTTCTTTAGGATTACCACTCTAATACTAAAGCCTGAAAGCTAAATGTAAAAGGTCGAACCACTTATTTTCTTTAGGTCAATTAGACTAGGTCCTCTGTTTTGTAAGGCCTAATTCACTGCTCCTAATAAGGATAGTGAAATACCTCTGAGTTTAAAATATATACATTTGTTCCCAATAACATAGACATCCAGTACCAAAAACTTTTTTACTGATGTGTGTCTTATACCCGAATCTCTCAACCACAATCTAAAATATAATTCTTGCCTTAATAAAAAATGAAATATAATGGACTATTTACTACACCATCTTAAAGGTACCTTATGAACTTTAGGTGCTTTACGCCTTAAATAAAAAAAAAAAAATCATCTGATGAGAAAAAAAATAAACAGAAAGAAAACGGGATGTAAATGGAATTGACATTGGTTACAGGTTACCTAGACCCCATTTTATATTTCTAGATGATTCAGTTGCTGCGTTTTACATGGAATGATTTAACTGAGCTCTTTACACACTAAGAATTAAAAAAAAAATCCCCAAAAGAACCAAAGGTCAACACTTCACTGCTAAAGTCAAACTAGGAAAAAGAAATATTTTTTCAAACATTCCAAGAATAAGCCAACATTCTGTTTAAAGGAACTAGAATGTTGGAACTCTGGGCAAAAGGGTAGAGGGTGGGATGGGAGTAAGACAGAGGAGGAGGTCCTCTGTTTTGTAAGGCCTAATTCACTGGGCCAATAATATGATGCTGTGATGGGATTTCTACAGAGAAAAGGTGTGGGAACAGCACGAGACTCAAGCTAGAAAAGAGAGCTGAAAAAAATTAGCTACCTAAAGATTTTAAGTCATTTTGAAAGCTTTCTAGTGTTATTGGTATGGAGAAACAAAACTCCTTAATTTCTTCTGAAAATTGTTAACTCTGCTACACCTCCCTCAGAGCTCTCACTACAGTTCATGGTAGAGATCCAAACTCAGGTTCTACCCTACATATTCAGTATATATTTTTCAGTCTAGAAGAGCTACTCTCAGCTGAGATTAAACATGCCCCTAGGGCATGTTTGGGAGTTACCTGAGACATTCGTCAGAGGCCAAAGATTCTGCTAAGCTTCCTATAAGGCACAACACAGCTTGCACAACAAAGAGATATATTCCATCCAAAATGCCAGTAGTGCTAAGTTTGAGAAATACTGATCTCTTCTGAATATAAGCAAACACCAACTCCTTGGACCCTTATCCTTGTCTATTTCTAATAGACATCTATGTAAAGCATATTACCATTCCAGAGGACTCATTTTTCAAGGCTTTAAACAAACATGGTGGATGGATGGCTCAAACTGAGCGTCACACAATACACTGAAATAATACATCAGAGCAGCAGTGCACAAACTGCTGGAAGAGGACTTTTCAATCCTTTTTCCATTTTTGTCTCAAGCACATTGCAGTTGAAAGAGGAGCACCTATGTGTTCCCATACCAAGGTATGTCCCTTCTGTGTTCAAGATACTAAAAATATATTGCCTTCCTCAAAAGACTATTTCTTATTAATGTAAAAACTTAGGTAAACAGTATGAACTGAAAAAGATTTACTTTGGGTAGGGGGAGGTGTGGAAAAACCACCAGGTCTCTAAAATGCAAAGTTATTTCACAGTTTACTTATAGAATGACTCAGATCATTATTACTTTTAGTCATGCCAAGTTTGCAGCTTCTAAGCCTACTAGTAATGGAGAAAAAAACCCCACCATTTTTCCTGCACTCATTAAACCAATGAAACAGAAGCTTACTGAAAATAGGCTTGTGCAATAGTATTTATTTTATTTTAACTGTTACAAAAATAAAAGCAGTCGCTGCAGTGCAAATAAAGATTCTGAGAAATCTTTCACCTACTTTGCTACCTATAGGTAGGGTGGTGTGGTGTGGTGTGTTTGCGGGGTGGGGGGGGGAAGGGGCAAACAAAAGAAAATCCTAACTCACACATCAAAAATCTTAAACTGTGAATATTTTCCAAATGTATCCCTCAATCAAAATCCTGGATTACTCTTTTCACGTTCCCTTCCTTCAAACAGCTGGAAAAGACCTCCGCAGAGTGTTTTACCACCGGAACAATACTAAGAACAAATAAAAGCCTTGCGTCGACCTGGCAAATCTCATTCATCAGAAGCCCTGGCAGCAGAGGAGAATCCTGTTGTCCCGTGTGACCCATTCACACCTTTCACATGGGTTTTACTGAAGCCAGTTACCCAACTTTGGTGGTTCCCATGTCCCCACAGCATTAAAAAAAAATCCAGCATCCAGAATAGCCTACTTCCCCTACGCAAGGTAAATGTAACCAGTGCTCCTTTAACACTTACTGAGTCGCCATAGGAAGTTCACCAGAAAGACACAATTCAACCCTAAGGAGGCCCCACAAAAGGTGCACTGATTTCACAAAACGTGGCACTCTGAACATCCTCGAGGAAACCACAACCGCGATAGGATGCCTTGTACGCAGGGTTTTAGAGCGGGGGGTGCTATTCTTTCTTTTTCGCCAATGCCCCTTCATTTTCATAAAGCTGAGCTAACTTAAAAGAAGGGAGCTTCCTTGCGAACCTCTCCTGGGCTCCTGGTGAAATTTCACACCAGGCACGCGAGTGAAGTCTTGCCGCGCCACCGGCGAGTTCTCCGCGGCCAAGGGAGCAAAGAGAAGGGGACCGAGGAGAGGGGCCCCCGCCTCAGCTCTGCGCCGCACAAGCTCGCGCTCCGAAACCATCCTCGGACGCTACACGATGCGCCCTCCGCCGCTTTGGCACGTCCCCTCCGCGTTTCCCAACGCCAAAGAGTCCAGCACAGCCGCGCCCGGCTCTGCCGCCCGACCCCCGGGTTCCAGGCCCACCAGGCGCCCAACCCGGCCCGGCCGCCCTTACCGAGCAGCAGCAGCTTGACCTCGCGCGCCGCCTTCTCGCCATCCTCGCGGAGGTTCCGGTCGATCATCTTACTCCGCTCCACCGCCGCCTTGTCCTCGGCGCTCAGCGTACAGCCCATTGTGCCAGGAGCGAAAGCTGGCTGCCGCTCCCTCCAAGTCCCGCGCGCTGCCTCGAAACACAGGTGAATTCTTTCTTTCTGGAGGCAGGCGTTCGAATTCCTCCTGACGCCGGCCACGCCACCCCTACCTCCTTCCGAAATTGAGCGAGGGCAGCGCTCTCTGCCGAAGGGCGAGCAGCACCGCGCAGTTCTTTTCTACAGTCAGGCTCTACTCCTCGCCTCCCTAGGCGCCCCGTAAGACCAGGTTCCTAGGCTCTGGGAACAGCTGCCAGCGGCCTCCTACTGGTGGCCGCGCTGCAGCCTCTAAGAAGCCCAGCTCGCCGAGGCGTCCGCGCGCCGCCGCGTCCCCGCCCCTGCCCGCCCCNTTATTGCAGGCTTTGGCTTCCTCACCCATAAAATGAGATGGAACTGATCCACACTATCCTCCATCCTTCCAGCTTTACCTGGTCTGGGAGAAATCACTTCTGTGGGCATTGGAGGCATCTCACCCAGCATGTCATCAATTAACATAGGTTTAAGATCTGGTCTCTGTCACTTGCACTACTACACTTTTCCTTACAGATATCACAGGAAATGTTGGTTGATTATAAGATTGAGTTGGTAGCAAGGAAAAACGTCTTCTTTGACGTGTTTATATTAGGAAATTGCTTTAACAGAAACCAAAGAGCAACCATTTATAAGTCTTATTTTCTAAAAATAAAAATAAAAAGTTTGTTTAAAAAAACTGGGGCTTGAGTTTTCCAAGAAGGTAAGGCTGAGCTGATGCTACAGGAAGGATAGCCTTCGAGTGGGTCTCCTAAGGAAGGCATGGGGCCTGGGAGATATTGCCAGTTTCCTCCTAATTGGACATGCCCTTTCCTGTTCTGCAGTAGTCAAACATGCTGGGCTCAAGAACTGCCATTTCAAGAACTGCCTCAACTTTTCCTATGGTCTTTTGTAAGATACCAGCAAAAAGAAGCAAGCTTTGAATTATAATGAATCACCTTTACCCTCTTTGTATTTCTTGGCAGTATAAATGTTCATCAGAAACTCTGGAATTAAAGTTGACAGAGTGAGCTTTCAACATAGTGTTTGCATATTACAATTTTGTATTATCTGTGAGTCTTTTGATTGAAGCATCTTAGCACACATCAGTGTGTGCTAACAATAGGAATTTATTTCTCACAGCTCTGGAGTCTGGGAAGTCCAGGATCAAAGCACCAGCCAATTTAGTTTCCTGTTGAGGACTCTGCTCCTGGCTTTCAGATGGCTACCTTCTTGCTGTGCTCTCACCTATAGAGAGAAAGAGCTCTAATCTCTCTAACTCTTCTTATAAGGACATTAATCCCATCATGAGACACCCCTTCCCCCCATAACCTGCCAAAGGCCCCAACTCCAAATTCCATCATACTGGAGTGAGGGCTTCAACATATGAATGGCAGGGGCAGGGACTAAAACTTTCACTTCATAACAGGGTATGTTTTGTTTAAGAGGAATAACCAGTTAAAAGAGTTAAGTGCAAAGTATATGATGGAAATAAAGGATTTTACTTAACAAAACAAATGGTGTTACCAGCAAGAGGATTTTGTTAGTAGTGCAGATATAAGGTGATAAAAATCATTCAAATTAATAATTTACATAATTATGACATTGAAAAACATGATTCAACGACCTCATCAAGCAGGTGGGACAGATAGTATCAACTCATTTATTTTATAGAGAGTGAAACTGAAATACAGAGGTTAAAGCAATCTACTTCTGGCCATCATATGTTTTAAACAACTATACTGAGATATAATTCACATTGCATTTATTTTAACCACTAAAAAAGTATATAATTCAATGGCTTCTAGTATTCTTGCAGAGTTGAGTGGCCATCACAACAATCAACTCAATAGAACATTTTTATAACCCCCAAAAGAAACCCCATGCCCTAAAGCCATTATTCCCCTAATCTTTCCACTGTCCCTCCTACCCCCAGTCCTAGGCAACCAATAATCTACTTTCTGTCTCTATAGATTTACCCACTCTGGACATTTTATATAAAAGGAATCATATACGTGGTCTTTTGCCACTGCCTTCTTTCACTTAGCATAAAATTTTCAAGGTTCATCCATGTTGTAGCATGTTTCATACTTCATACTTTATTTTAACTGCTAAATAACAACTCATCATCACATGTTAAGAGAATCAGAGACAATGTTAAAAGATGAATTGGGATACATTCAGCTGAGAGCATCTAAGTCTTAAAGTAACTCCAAATTGTGTCATAAGGAATAATCAGAGAAACTGGGGATATTTAATGCAGCAATGTGAAGATATAAAATGGCATGATAGCTCTTTATGAATGACTGAAGAAATAGCATAAACCAGAGGCAACAGACATTTTCTGTCTGGATTCAAGGTGGTAGATTTAAGAACTATTGGAAGAAAGCCAATAAATTGTACCTTGAAGTGGAAAAAAAATAAAAGTGGATAATTTCCCCAAAAGGAAATAAGGAACCTCAGAAACTCATTTATACTCAACTAAGATGCAAAAATCCAGACTGGGTAATCATATATTGGGGAAGATCTAGAGAGTGATGCTTTTGAAATCTCTTGCAGCCTTGAGATTACATATCATTCAGAAGTTAAATGGAATTAGTGTGAAAACTGATATTAAAATTCAGAAACTTCTTCTGGCCTCACTTCCTTTCCTACTCATCCTGCCATCAATACACAAGCAAAAGTGGGAAAGGAGAGTTTATGTGAGACATGTTGGCTTAGTGTGTGGATGGATTAGTGTGGGGATATGGAGGAACCAAAGGAGAGAGTCAGGACAACCTGATGTGTACACACACACTCACACATCGCACCAGGGTAAGAGGAGACAAAAAGAGACAATAGAAAAGACAGTGTGTATCTTTGTATAGCTGAGCTGGAAGCAGATGTGACATGTCGACGCATTTCTATTGTTTACATTGAGAGTTCTGCTAAGAAGAAGAGAGTCTGGTTTGGGGACAGGTTATACACACAGAATAGAGGGGTTAGCATGGCATCCATACCTGTCTATAGTTAGAGATAAAAAAAACCCCAAACAAAACCATTTTTATTAGAGATGTGAGAATCTGGGCAAATATTGAAATATGAGAGCTGCTGCCCCACAGCACCGTGGGGCAGAGAAAATGATAACGTAAGGCCATCGTCTCTACATAGAACATACCACCGCTCAGGCACCAGCACGTTGATGAACTGAAAGCGTATAGAGACAGCACTTGGGTGTGGATGTTCACATGCTGCCAATGGGCACTGCACCACTGGCAACGCTCAAGTCCCCCTCTACCTAGCTTCACAGACAGTGGCTGTGATAGAAAGGAACGGGAAAAGAAGAGGGAAAACATGAGAAAAGAGGCAGTGACTTCAACCAGCAGACTCATTTGTGAGCACATGTGAACATGATGCCAATTAGGACGCTTAATTTCTTACTGAAGAGGGTACATCTTGAGTCATTGTCCATGAGGCCAAGGGCATTGAGGAATATAACAGTACATAAGCAAAGGTGGAAGATGCTTAAGAAAAAAAAAGAGAGAAAAGAGAGAGAGAGGTAATAGAGTATTTCAAATGCATCAGAGATACTCCCAGGGACAAGAATAAAGAAAAGAGAATTGGAAATAGTATTATGGTAGAAGAAGCTTTAAGCAGGTAATCAAATAACCTTGGAGCAATTCAAAGCTCTATTATCAACTGTGTATCTGTCTTTGAAAGTCCCTTAACTAATATCCTTTAAAATATCCCTACCTATAAAAGTGAGTATGTTGAATCTGATCATCAGCAAGATACCAATAATCCTGGGTTCCTATGAGCCTACCATTTCAACAGGAGAAGGTTGGCAAATAAACTAAAGCATTTTGATGTACTGCACTGAGGAAGCCATACCATGTAAAATCAAGAAGGAGGTAAGTACTGAAAATGCAGAGATTAATGAGGACATTTTCCAGAATGTTTAACCACGAAGAATAGTAGACACATGGGATGGTAGACAGAGAGGTAGGTTTGGGATATGCTATTGTTTCCTTTAAGCCATGACTCCTTCCCAAATATTAGGCAGGGGTAGAAAAGGAAATTGTTACCACCCCAAGGAAGGAATGTGGCTGTCCCACTTTCTGATCTCTACCTCTGATTTTTCCATCTTATGCTCTCTGAAATCTCATCACCATCAATTCTTCAATCCACCCACCTTCCATCCATTGCCCGTATGCCTTTTCCGTGTCCCTTGTGTCTTGTCATGTGATCATTTCTCTCCTTAAGCAACTTATGCAACTTGTACCAGGATAATCATTGCTTTGCAGATACCTCCCAGAAAACCACACCACTGGATTCAACAGAAAAACCTCAGATTTGGTTAAATCAACTCCTAGCCTATCTGTGTCTGTACCTGCACAGCAGCTTGACTGGAGGAAAACAGAGTGATCAGCAATTGTGCCCTTCCATTTGCTCAGGCCACAAAGCTGGCACCATCTTTGATTCCTCCCTTCCTCTCAGCTCCCTGAGGAAATCCTGTATATTCTGCCTTCATATACATTCAGAATTTGGCCAAATATCACCAGCCACTGATATATCCCAGTTTGAGAGATCGATGCAATTTCACAATAGCCTATTTTCTTGTCCCTCTCTCTCTGCCCCTTATTCCCACCTATTTTCTACCCAGCAAACAGTCATCCTTTCAGAATGGTCATTCTTTATATGGAACTAGCCACTCCAGTACTCTTGCCTGGAAAATCCCATGGATGGAGGAGCCTGGTAGGCTGCAGTCCATGGGGTCGCTAAAAGTCGGGTATGACTGAGCGACTTCACTTTCACTTTTCACTTTCATGCATTGGAGAAGGAAATGGCACCCCACTCCAGTGTTCTTGCCTGGAGAATCCCAGGGACGGGGGAGCCTGGTGGGCTGCCGTCTTTGGGGTCGCACAGAGTCAGACACGACTGAAGCGACTTAGCAGCAGCAGCAGCAGCCATCCATTCACTTTCCACCTTACTTAGAGAAAACTCCCACCTCATGTTCTTATGACGACAAAGATTTGCTGGTTTATCAGGCTCACTTTTTTACACTCAATATTACTTCCTACCACTCTCCTTGCCTTCAGTGATTCAGCCTCACTAACATGTAGGCTACTCTTTGAACTTGCCAAACACACTTGTCATGGGACTTTTGTACTTCTGTTCACCCTGCCGGGAACACTCTTCCTCTAGTTATCTGCTTGGCTCATACAACAGTCCAGTGTCAGTTAAATGGCATCTTAAAAGGGAGATATATTGCTTAAGCACCCACCTGTCACTCTTCATTCCTTGACTTATACACTGCTATTTCTTTATAACTTATCACCTCACATGCATATTTTTGTGACTTGTTTACTCCCTGCCTTCTCTCACTAGAACATAAATTCAAAAGAGCAGAGAATTTATCTCTTTTGTTTACTGTTTTATCTCCAGTCACTAGCATATAAATGCCCATAGTAAACAAATGAAGAACTGGATTTAGAGTATGAATCTAACCTGCTGAACCATTGATTCTTTCACTCAACTATTAAAGACTTGTCATGAGCCAGATGATGCTCTTAGCACTGGGAATGAGTGGTAAATAAGATTTACTATGTTGGGTTAGGGGCAGTGGTAGAAGAGAGATGTTAAATAAGTATGGTAAGAGGAGCAATTAAACATGATACAATTAAAAATAGTTGTAAGTGCTCTGAAGATAAAGAAACAAAGTGTTTTAAGAGAGAATACACCAGTTCAGGTCTTCTGAGAAGCAAACTCCAAACCAGGGTTAGGCACAAGAGATTTATTGGGGGAAATGCCTATGAAGGGTAAAGGTGAGATGGGGCGAACTTTCAAAGGGGATGCAACTCTGACACCTGGGGAAGGAGAGAGAGAAGAACTGCATAGGAAGAGTCTCAGACTATGGTGTGACTCTGAGAAAGTCTTGACCAGGCCTACAGGGCTCTCTTTCCCTACTCCCCAGTAAATACTGCTCATTAGACAAATCCTGCCTTGGGCAGAAACAGACAGGGTCTAGGACCCCCACCCTGCTCTGTCATGGACTTTGGGCAGCCTCAGACAGGATCACTGCAGTGGACCTAAAGATGGGGCAGTTGGAGGTGGTCAGCCAACTACACTCCCCTAAAGTGGGATCCGAGTGTAACGCCCTCATGGCCATAATAGGGAGTTACTCTGACTGTTGTAACTAGCAAGCAGAAAGTAATTGTTCTTCCAACCAAGGGTTCAGGGGGAAGTACTTTCAACTGAGGGTTCAGGGATATCAGTCTGAGGAGGTGACCCTTTTGAACGGAGAACTGGAGGAGAAGAGGGAACCTGATTTGGGGGAAGAGGATTCTAGTCTCATTGTAAAGTGCCAGTACGAAGTCCCCAGGATAGAACTGAGCTTGGCCTAATCAAGGAACCCAAACACTGGTTTGACTGAACCGTAAGAGTGAAGGTGAGAGGGGTGGGGGTGAGAGAGATGGGGGCTGAGAGGGAGATGGAGTCAGATTCTGCACAGTGGGGCAGACCATGCTTAGGTGGTCAGAATTTACTCTAACTTTATTCTAAATTGGAATTTGTGAGCCTCTGCTAAATTGGATATATCAGCAGATGTGTTTTGATGATTAAATAACATCAAGGATAACACAGTTCCTGGCACGTCATATGCTCCTAATTATTGTACTTTTTCTTTCTGCTTTGTCAGACCCAAGAGTTTATTTCACTCTTATATGAAACAGAAGATTAGGTGGAGAGAACAATTGAGGATGCTGAGGGCCAAGATGAGGGTTTGAGTAAGATCTAGAGAGAAGAAACTACAGAATAGTAAAATTCATGATATAGTGTCTATTTGTATTTTGGTGGACAATGCTAAACGATTTGGTTTTTGTGCTTCCTATTTGCCTGCTTCTTAAATTTCATGCTTCTCTTCGTGAGAATAAGCCTAAGAATGAGGTCATGTCTTTTTTTGTTTTTTTTCCCCTCACATTTATTTGTTTGACCTGACCAAAATTTCAACATGCTATTCTAAAAAAGGATCGAGGAAACCTCGGGCTAAGCTTGAAGCATAAGCGAGCTTCTTCAAGAAAGCTACCTGGCTTTTATTAAAGTCTACGTGTTTATTTACTACATTGGATTAAAAAAAAACAGTTGTATTGACACCTCCCCTGCAGTGTTTGCTTCCTGCTGGCTCAGCTGTTTTTTTCCCCCGGTAGCTCTCTCTTTACACTGTGAAACCCGCATGTGTGTCTCTTATTCAGCTCAGCAGGAACTGCAACAGAAGGGTTGATCAGGACTGGAATTAGGAGCCAGGCCAAGGGGATTCAGGGAAGCACTGAGTGTTTTTCTGTCCCAATTACTGGTAACAGCAATATTATTTCAAATCATGGTAATAAAGAGGTTAGCAAACATTTGTTGAATACCAACACATTGTTAGGCTATGTATGGATTAGGGGCTAAAAGGAGAAAATATGATTTATATTAACATATTAAGAAATGAGTTCTTTGTAAGAGTTCAGGGTCACTGAATTGGGGGAGGGGGTAAAAAAACATGTATGAGGAACTTTAAGGCATGAAAATTTCAAGGTTTTCCGTACACACAACCACAGTAAAACAGAATCAATTAGTCAGTACTGAAGATCAGACTTTGTCTCCTGTGAGAATAGTGACTGGGATAAAATATATGTATTGGCAGAAAATCCCTGGCCACTGCTCCCTGGGCCTGGCCTATCCTTACCCCCTTTACTCCCAGCTCACTGTTACTATACCCCTAAAACCCAGGAAGATAAATTCAGTCACTCAGGAACAGCATGAGGGCTGGAACACTGGTTTCCTCCTAGGGATCCATGCTCCCCTTGCATGCCCTGGGGTGGGCAGATGCAGTCCTGACCTCAGCAAAGCTTCTCTCTGTCTTTTGATACACTCTAGGTGGGTACGTGGGCTCAAGGTCTGCCTACACTGTTTTGCCCAAGCAAGCTAAGTCTGTTGGCCCACAAATATTTAATATCTGTTTACTGAGAAGTGCCGCTTAGCTCTCAGGCTTCCACCACAAGTTCACCCTCATCCTTTAACCAAAGCTCTGCAAGCACAGCTGCTTGCAGAGTGGCGCTTTGATTCACAAAACGCTTGTGTTCTTTTCCTAAACAGCTCCTTCTGAACACCTTGGCTGAGGAAGAGTGTTTATGTTGGTGGAACACCTTCAAAGCATTTTTTAGTCCTTGAAAGTAAAATTCAAAACTTCTTTTTCAGGGCTTTCCTGGTGGTCCAGTGGTTAAGACTCTGCCTTGCAATGCTGGGGACACCGGTTGGACCCCTGGTCTGGGAGGATCTCACATGCTGCGCAGCAGCTAAGTCCGTGCACCACAACCATGAAGCTGGCGCTCTAGGCCCCATGAGCTGCAACTGCAGCCAGAGAAGCCACCACAATGAGAAGCCTGCACAGAGCAAGAGAGCAGCTCCCACTCACTGCAACTAGGGAAGCCTGCGTGAAGCAGCAGAGACCACTACAACCAAAAGCTTCTGCACAACAAAGGAAACTATAAGCAAGGAGAAAAGACAGCCTTCAGGATGGGAGAAAATAATAGCAAACGAAGCAACGGACAAAGAATTAATCTCACAAATAACAAGCAACTCCTACAGCTCAATTCCAGAAAAATAAAAGACCCAATCAAAAAGTGGGCCAAAGAACTAAAAAGACATTTCTCCGAAGAAGACATACAAATGGCTAACAAACACATGAAAAGATGCTCAACATCACTCATTATCAGAGAAATGCAAATCAAAACCACAATGAGGTACCATTTCATGCCAGTCAGAATGGCTGTAAGCCAAAAGTATACAAGCAATAAATGCTGGAGAGGGTGTGGAGAAAAGAGAACCCTCTTACACTGTTGGTGGGTATGCAAACTAGTACAGCCACTATGGAGAACAGTGTGGAGACTACTTAAAAAATTGCAAACAGAATTGCCTTATGACCCAGCAATCCCACTGCTGGGCATACACACCAAGGAAAACAGAATGGAAAGAGACACGTGTACCCCAATGTTCATCACAGCGCTGTTTATAATAGCCAGAACATGGAAGCAACCTAGATGTCCATCAGCAGATGAATGGATAAGAAGGCTGTGGTACATATATACAATGGAATATTACTCAGCCATTAAAAAGAATGCATTTGAATCAGTTCAAATGAGACAGATGAAACCAGAGCCTATTATACAGAGTGAAGTAAGCCAGGAAGAAAAACACCAATACAGTATACTAACACATATATATGGAATTTAGAAAGAAGGTAATGATAACACTGTATGTAAGACAGCAAAAGAGACACAGATGTATAGAACAGTCTTTTGGACTTTGGGAGAGGGTGAGGGCGGGATGATATGGGAGAATGGCACTGAAACACGTAAAATATCATATGTGAAACAAATCGCCAGTCCAGGTTTGATGCAGGATACAAGATGCTTGAGCTTGTGCACGGGGATGACCCAGAGGGATGGTATGGGGAGGGAGGTGGGAGGGGGATTCAGGATGGGGAACATATGTACACTCATGGCAGATTCAAGTCAATGTAGGGCAAAACCACTACAATATTGTAAAATAAAATAAATTAATTAAAAAATATATATATAATAAATCTTAAAAAAAACTTTTTTATAAGTTCATCAGATTATTAAGACTCCTTTTTAACATAAAGTAGCTGAGAGGAAATTTTGGAGAGCATAGGAATACACGGAGAAGGAAAATGTAGCAATGGAAGCAGTGACTGCAGTGGAGTTACTGTTCATTTATTATTACATTATTTATACACAAGAAAAACATCTATTTCTGCTTTATTGACTATGCCAAAGCCTTTGACTGTGTGGATCACAATAAACTGTGGAGAATTCTGAAAGAGATGGGAATACCAGACCACCTGACCTGCCTCTTGAGAAACTTATATGCAGGTCAGGAAGCAACAGTTAGAACTGGACATGGAACAACAGACTGGTTCCAAATAGGAAAAGGAGGACGTCAAAGCTGTATATTGTCACCCTGCTTATTTAACTTATACGCAGAGTACATCATGAGAAACGCTGGACTGGAAGAAACACAAGCTAGAATCAAGATTGCAGGGAGAAATGTCAATAACTTCAGATATGCAGATGACACCACCCTTATGGCCGAAAGTGAAGAGGAACTACAAAGCCTCTTGATGAAAGTGAAAGAGGAGAGTAAAAAAGTTGACTTAAAGCCCAACATTCAGAAAATGAAGATCATGGCATCCGGTCCTGTTACTTCATGGGAAATAGATGGGGAAACAGTGCAAACAGTGTCAGACTTTATTTTTTGGGGCTCCAAAATCACTACAGATGGTGATTGCAGCCATGAATTAAAAGACTCTTACTCCTTGGAAGGAAAGTTATGACCAACCTAGACAGCATATTCAAAAGCTGAGACATTACTTTGGCAACAAAGGTCCGTCTAGTCAAGGCTGTGGTTTTTCCAGTGTTCATGTATGAATGTGAGAGTTGGCCTGTGAAGACAGCTGAGCACTAAAGAATTGATGCTTTTGAACTGTGGTGTTGGAGAAGACTCTGGAGAGTCCCTTGGACTGCAAGGAGATCCAACCAGTCCATTCTGAAGGAGATCAGTCCCAGGTGTTCTTTTGAAGGAATGATGCTAAAGCTGAAACTCCAGTACTTTGGCCACCTCATGAGAAGAGTCGACTCACTGGAAAAAACTCTGATGCTGGGAGGGATTGAGGGCAGGAGGAGAAGGGAATGACAGGGAATGAGATGGCTGGATGGCATCACTGACTTGACGGACATGAGTTTGAGTGAACTCCGGGAGTTGGTGATGGACAGGGAGGCCTGGTGTGCTGCAATTCATGGGATCGCAAAGAGTCGGACACGACTGAGCGACTGAACTGAACTGAACTGAGAAATGTGATGTGGTTGGTTTTCTTTTTTAATTGGGATATAATCTACATATTAAAATCACGATTTTTAAGTGTACCATTCAATAGTTTTTAATTTATAAAATTGTACAACCAATACCACTAATTTCAATACACTTTTATGATGCCAAAAAAAGAGTCCTACACCCCTTAGCAGTCATTCCCAATTCCCCACCCACCCCAGCCCTTGTTGTTGTTATTTAGTCGTTAAGTTGTGTCTGACTCTCTTGCCACTCCATGGACTCTAGGCCACTAGGCTCCTCTGTCCATGGGATTTTCCAGGTAAAAATACTGGAGGGTGTTGCCATGCACTGCTCTAATCTTCTCGAACCAGGGATCTTACCCTTATCTCCTGTGTCTCCTCCACTGGAAAGTGGATTCTTTACCACTGAGCCACCAGGGAAACCCCAGCTCTTGGCAATTACTAATCAAATTTCTGACTCTCTATTTGCCTATTTTAGACATTTCATAAAAATGGAATCACACAACATATGATCTTTTGTGGCTGGTTTTTTAATTTAGCATAATGTTTTTAAGTTTCATCCATGGTGTACCCTATATTAACCTTCATTTCCTTTTTTGTTGATAGTATTATTCCATTGTATGGGTATGTCATGTTTAGTCTCCATTCATCAGTTTTCATCATTCATCAGTTGGTAAACATTTGGGTTGTTTCCACTTTGGGGTTATTATGAATATTGTTGCTATGAATATTTGTTCATAAGTATTTGTTTGAATACATGTTTTCATCTATCTTCAGCATAGCATACCTTCAGCATTCCACTTCACCTGGGAGTAGGATTGCTGGGTCATATGATAACTCTGGACTTCCCTGGTGGCTCAGACAGTAAAGAATCTGCCTGCAATACAGGAGACCAGTCTGATCTCTGGGTCAGGAAGATCCCTGAAGAAGGAAAAGGCTACCCACTCCAGTATTCTTGCCTGGAGAATTCCATGGATAGAGGAGCCTGATGGGCTACAGTCCATGGGTTGCAAAGAGTCAGATATGACTGAGCAGCTAACACTTCATATGATAATTCTATGTTTAGCTTGTTGAGCACCTGCCAAGCTGGTAGTACTCCAGCAGTACTCTTGCCTGGAGTCTATGGCGTCACACAGAGTCGGACACGACTGAAGCGACTTAGCTTAGCTTAGCTTAGACAAACGAATAAGAGGTAATCTTGGCGATTTCATTAAAAGCATTAAAAGAACATGAAAAGCAGTGTCTTCTTGATTCTTGCCACTAAGGTATGCTCACCCCTGTTCTGCTGGTGTCGTAACAGTTAAGTTCAATGCAGTAAGATGAGCCTAGGAGGGAAGAAACAGACAGGCTTCAATCCCGCCTTGAGACTAATTTGCTGTAAGACACTGGATAAATGATTTTTAGCTTCCTCATCTATTGCAGTAATGATATGTTTTAATCACTCACCAAGTTGTTGGGCAGGCCACAGGAAATAACATCTATAACCTGGACTCACTGCTGCCTCCCTGCTCGGGGATCCCAGGCACTGCGTGTTCTGCCTCTGCCTCTGCGTACATGTCTTCTGTTCCCTGCTGATTCCATCCAGACATACTTAACTTACCCCCCCCACATACACTTACCTCAGAGCAGACACAGAAAGCAAATTACAGAGTCAATTAAAAACCACATTAGGTTATTTTCTTTTTTTTTCTTAAAGGACTTTTTTGGGTTAGATGGAGGCTGAAGCTTATCCTGCCACCCAGGAGATTTTTATAAGTTCTTTACTCTATGCAGCTTTGATGCACAGCATGTCTTGGTCTCTTGGCCTCCCTGTCTCCTCTCATCTTTCTCTGCCCTAGTCTCTTAGGAGCCAAATCCGACACCTTTCATTTTCTGGAACAGAGTTCCCTCAAGCACTCCTTTGTTCTTGGGACTCAGGAGGCACCCACGCCCTCAAGATCTCACATCTCTTTCAAATAGTTTTCCAAAGTACTTTTTCTCCTCAACAAAAACAGTTTCATCCCTCAGAGAAATTCTGTCTGTTGCGTATTACCTTAATACATTTTTTCACCTCGCTCACATGTGAAAATGCTTTGGAAAGTTAAGGGGATTCGTGGCAACCAAGGGATCTGTCTCACGACCCTTTTCCTTGGGAAGGAAAAAGGGTTTCTCTTGGGAAGAGAAAGCCCTTTCCTTTCTCTTGGGAAGGAAAAAGGAAAAAGGTTTCCAGTCTAGTGAGAACGATTCACCCAATAGCCATTTTGTCTATCTTGTTCTTCATCATTCATGGAAATATAGGCATGGGTGGGCACGTCATCCAAGCATAACCAGATTCCCTGTGAATTTGTAGTTGGGTATGAAAGAGAGACCAGTGTCTTCAGGTGGCTGGATCTGTAAAATATATACTCTGGATCTGTGGGTAGTCACATTTTCATTCATGGGAAAGCAGAAGAAATCTATCTTTAGATTAAAATTTTTTTAAAAAAGCTTCAGGCAAACAGAGAAGAGAGAAGTTAACTGGCTTCTGTTTTTTCTCCTAAGATCTTGATATGCTCCTGGTTTGATATACCAAAAGATGATTTTGCATCCTTATAATACAATCCTTTCTCCATGTTTTGCCACCTACTTAAGCTTCTTTGAGTTGATTTTTATTGCTTGCAATCAAAAGATTCCTAATAAAAGAAATATTTACAAAATGAGGACTTGTTGCTATTGAAATTTTTCTAAGCTTCCGGGAATAATCTTTTTGTTTTCAAAATGTTATTTGTATGTTTTGCCTCATTTGATTCCTATGATAACCCTATGAAGCAGGTAGCACAAGATTTACTGTCCTCATATCACATACGAGGAAATAAACTTTCAGAGTTTAACTTACACACCCTTGTAAAGTAATCAGTAAGTGACAGCCAGAGAGAGATGACAGACCTCCTGGTGCTTCTGTAACACTGTAGAAATTATAGAGAGGGGGGGCTTCTAATTGAATTACAGTGTGTTTATATAAAAGTTGTAACTGTTGTAAATTTATCAGTGCCTGAGCTGTGCTCAGTCACTTCAGTGGTTTCCTACTCTTTGCAACCCTATGGACTGTAGCCCGCTAGGCTGCTCTGTCCATGGGATTCTCCAGGCAAGAATACTGGAGTGGGATGCCATGCTCTCCTCCAGGGCATCTTCCCGACTCAGGGATCGAACCCACGTCTCCTGTGTCTTTTGTGTCTCCTGCATTGCAGGTGGATTCTTTACCCACTGAGCCACCTGAGAAGCCCTTAACAATGCCAGATACCACTTATTATCTATTTAAGTCAAGTGAGATTGTAATAAAATTCCAATGTAGGACACAGGACACAAAACCCTTCCTGAAATAAGCTGATTGAAAAAAATGTAACTGTACTGCTCTTAACCAAGAAAGTCTTATGTTTTTATTTATGGAGTAAGTAGCATAACTGATTCAAATTTTAAAAGACTTTTTCTAGCAATGCTAAATATGGTATTATAATTTATTCCCATATAATACCATAAAAGTCTATAATTTTCTCTACATTAGGTTTTAATCTTTTGTTGTCTAGGAACCTGTGTGGCCTGAGAGCTCTGGAATTTGTAATTCATACAATACTGAATCACTGAACATATATATGGGTTGAGTAGACTCAAACCTCTTGGAAAGCAAGACAATCTTACTCCATTTATCTCCTCTAATGTGAAGTGTATTAGAAGTTCTCTAGAGACAATGTTGTTACTGATTCTGGATACCTGGAGCAGATCTAACAAGCTGGAGCACAAAGGATAAAGACTTCCTTGAACTGGTCTGAGAACCATTCCATTCCACATCCTTCCCTGGGCAACCCCCTGAGGCTGCCCTAGGTGGGTAAATTCTGATGTGTTATCAGAAAAGAGATAGCACACACTTTCTCCAGAGGGCTGGCTCATTATACTTGTCCATGCAGGCTCTTTGTCTTCTGATGTCCTCATAGCATCTTCAGGAGTGAGGCAAAAGTGACATATGTAGGCCACAGCTTTTAGCCTCTTAAGTCCATGAGCTTGTATTCTATTTTTTTAAAATAGAAGGTGCTTTCCTGGGGGTTCACCAGTTAAAGACTCCAAGCTTCCAATGCAGGGGGCCTGGGGTTCGATCCCTGGTGAGGGAACTAGATCCCACATGCCACAACTAAAGATTTGGCATGCAACTAAAAAGACCCCACATGCTACAACCAAGACCCAGTGCAGACAAAATAAATTTAAAATAATATTAGAAAAAGAATTACCATTACTCGAAAAACTAAATAAAAAGACAGTGCTTCATTTATCTAAAATTATTTTTAAAGTGTTCTCAGAGAGATGAAATCATCATATATTTTTCCAGAAAATCAGAACCATCTTAAATAGAATTTTAAAACATAATTTATTATTGATATAAATCTTCACAATATATTATTTACTTTCTGCCTTAATAAACAGAAGGTATGAAACTTAAACTCTCTTTTATTCTTCTTAGGAGCGTCTTCTATTAGAACAATATGTGTAGGAGTTGGGTAAGTTCATTTGGACCAAATGTCTTCAGACAGCCCTGATGCCCCAGCTTCTAGTCACTTCTGTCTTGTCTTTATTCCTGTTCTCATTGTCATGAAAACACTTCTTGTCACTACTTGTGTTCCTCCTGGAACTCCTTGTGACTGATTCTCAATTCTTTCACCCTTCGGTATAATAATCCACTATTGCTTTTGCTTTCCATTATTTTCATTACTTCAGTGATTTTTCTAAAAATTTCTCCTTGCCTTCTTTAATTGCTTTAAAATTTAGCATTGATGGTATTTGGTCTTTATAACCATGTCTCATGCATGAACATTGCTTAAATTACACCCTTGCATTGTATATAAGAGTGAAAATATAGAAATCATCTAAATGTTTAGTAATAAAAACTATATCTAATATTCCACATAGTGAAATACTAAGCACTCAGTCAAATAAACAAAATATAGATCTATATTCATTGACTTCAGAGGATGTTTGTACAATATCACTAATTCAAGGAAGTAGTTTTAGAAGAATATGTTTTATAAAACCCTACATATGTCTATGTATTCATTTCAGTTCAGTAGCTCAGTCGTGTCCGACTCGTTGCGACCCCATGAATTGCAGCATGCCAGGCCTCCTTGTCCATCACCAACTCTCGAGTTCACTCAAACTCATGTCCACTGAGTCGATGATGCCATCCAGCCATCTCATCCTCTAATGTCCCCTTCTCCTCCTGCCCCCAATCCCTCCCAGCATCAGAGTCCTTTCCAATGAGTCAACCCTTCTCATGAGGTGGCCAAAGTATTGGAGTTTCAGCTTTAGCATCATTCCTTCCAAAGAACACCCAGGACTGATCTCCTTCAGAATGGATTGATTGGATCTCCTTGCAGTCCAAGGGACTCTCAAGAGTCTTCTCCAACACCACAGTTCAAATGCAGCAATTCTTCAGTGCTCAGATTTCTTCATAGTCCAACTCTCACATCCATACATGAACACTGGAAAAACCACAGCCTTGACTAGATGTACCTTTGTTGGCAAAGTAATGTCTCTGCTTTTGAATATGCTATCTAGGTTGGTCATAACTTTCCTTCCAAGGAGTAAGTGTCTTTTAATTTCATGGCTGCAGTCACCATCTGCAGTGATTTTGGAGCCCCCCAAAATAAAGTCTGGCACTGTTTCCACTGTTTCCCCATCTATTTCCCATGAAGTGATGGGACCAGATGCCATGATCTTCGTTTTCTGAATGTTGAGCTTTAAGTCAACTTTTTCGCTCTCCTCTTTCACTGTCATCAAGGGGCCTTTTAGTTCCTCTTCACGTTCTGCCATAAGTAAGGGTGGTGTCATCTGCATATCTGAGGTGATTGATATTTCTCCCAGCAATCTTGATTCCAGCTTGTGCTTCTTCCAGCTCAGTGTTTCTCATGATGTACTCTGCATAGAAGTTAAATAAGCAGGGTGACAATATACAGCCTTGACGTACTCCTTTTCCTATTTGGAACCAGTCTGTTGTTCCATGTCCAGTTCTAACTGTTGCTTCCTGACCTGCATATAGGTTTCTCAAGAGGCAGGTCAGGTGGTCTGGTATTCCCATCTCTTTCAGAATTCTCCACAGTTTATTGTGATTCACACAGTCAATGGCTTTGGCATAGTCAATAAAGCAGAAATAGATGTTTTTCTGGAACTCTCTTGCTTTTTCCATGATCCAGTGGATGTTGGCAATTTGATCTCTGGTTCCTCTGCCTTTTCTAAAACCAGCTTGAACATCTGGAAGTTCATGGTTCATCTATTGCTGAAGCCTGGCTTGGAGAATTTTGAGTACTACTTTACTAGCGTGTGAGATGAGTGCAATTGTGCGGTAGTTTGAGCATTCTTTGGCATTGCTTTTCTTTGAGATTGGAATGAAAACGGACCTTTTCCAGTCCTGTGGCCACTGCTGAGTTTTCCAAATTTGCTGGCATATTGAGTGCAGCACTTTCACAGCATCATCTTTTAGCACTTGAAACAGCTTGGCTGGAATTCCATCACCTCCACTAGCTTTGTTCATAGTGATGTCCTCTAAGGCCCATTTGACTTCACATTCCAGGATGTCTGGCTCTAGGTGAGTGATCACACCATCGTGATTATCTTGGTCATGAAGATCTTTTTTGTACAGTTCTTCTGTGTATTCTTGCCACTTCGTCTTAATATCTTCTGCTTATGTCCATACTATTTTT
>SJYQ01000886.1:291842-320904 GCA_006410935.1 Redunca redunca
TTTCTGCCATAAGGGTGGTGTCATCTGCATATCTGAGGTGATTGATATTTCTCCCGGCAATCTTGATTCCAGCTTGTGCTTCTTCCAGTCCAGTGTTTCTCATGATGTACTCTGCATATAAGTTAAATAAGCAGGGTGACAATATACAGCCTTTATGTACTCCTTTTCCTATTTGAAACCAGTCTGTTCCATGTCCAGTTCTAACTGTTGCTTCCTGACCTGCATATAGGTTTCTCAAGAGGCAGGTCAGGTGGTCTGGTATTCCCATCTCTTTCAGAATTTTCCACAGTATACTCAATCACTTGAATCTTTAAGGATTTTTATATTTAGTTCAGGGACATATTATTATTGAAGTTATGATTTAAAATAATGAGGAAATTAACCAGAAAAATACATCACTAATAATTACTTGATATACTTTATTTAAAAAAAAATTCCAAGTTAGAATACTATGCAAATAAAATCTCTTATTTCTACTCAATTCTGAATTATGTCCATTCATTTAAATTGACTCACTTAAATGATCCACTTTCTAAAGAAAACCCAAGATGTGAAAAAGTAAAGTTGAATATAATTTGAGCTATATTTCTTTGGAATGAATTTTCTTTCCACACCACCTGGGACCTTTAAACCTTCTAGCATACTAGGTTTTTACTCCCTCAAGCATTTCTGCTCAAATTCTAATGTGCAAGCAGAACATACGAGAGTCTTGTTAAATTAAAATTCTCCTTCAGCAGGTCAGCGGTAGAGCCTGAGATTCTACAATTCTGACAAGCTTCCAGATGTAGATACCACATTTGAATAATATGGCCCTAAAAGACAGACCAAGATACAAATATCTCAGAGTGTTTTATAAAGACAGTTCTTACAAATAAGAACATATACAAATTGCAATAAATAAACTTAATAATATTGATGGGTCCTGAGGGTCTAAGCATTAGGCCCAGCAATATCCAGAGATGCAGAACCATGGAAATCAGACTTTTGTTTTAAAGACTGAGACTTTACCCAAATTACTGCAAATCAGTATGTTAACCATTCTATGTATTATCAGATATTTTAGGTATGTACAATTTAGGTTAGTATTTAGTTATGTATTGATTTAGGTTAATCAGTAAAACTAACAATTTCATAGCTTATCTTGATTTCTTAACTGCAAGTGCAAAACTCAGTTTGCATACCATGCTTGTGGAAACTTTTTAAAATACAAAAAATATATGGAATTTAGAATGATGGTGATGATGACCCTGTATGCGAGACAACAAAAGAGACTCAGATCTATAGAGTGAACTTTTGAACTCTGGGGGAGAGGGAGAGGGTGGGATGAGATGGGAGAATGGCACTGAAACATGTATACTATCATGTAAGAAATGAATCGCCAGTCTATGTCCGATGCAGGATGCAGGATGCTTGGGGCTGGTGCATGGGGAGGACCCAGAGAGATGTTATGGGGTGGGAGGTGGGAGGGGATTCATGTTTGGGAATGCATGTACACTCGTGGTAAATTCATGTCAATGTTTGGCAAAACCAATACAGTATTGTAAAGTAAACTAAAGTTAAAATAAAAATTAAAAAAAATAAATAAATAAAATGCCTATCGAAGAACAAAAAAAAAAATCATGAATTTGAGAACAATAACATTATTCACATCCTATGTCTGCTATTATTCTATTACAAACTATTTCACATATTTTTATTAATATCTGTTACTTTTCCCTTACTTGAATTATTCTATATTTACAATAAAATTTCTATTGTATAACATAAAAGTGTTTTTAAAATAAGTTTCATCCTTTCATAGGAAAATAAAAGTATGAAAGTGTCAAATATAAAATTTCACACCCCACTCCAGTACTCTTGCCTGGAAGATCCCATGGACTGAGGAGCCTGGAAGGCTGCAGTCCATGGGGTCGCTGAGGGTCGGACAGGACTGAGTGACTTCACTTTCACTTTTCACTTTGATGCATTGGAGAAGGAAATGGCAACCCACTCCAGTGTTCTTGCCTGGCCAGAAACGGAGCCTGGTAGGCTGCTGTCTATGGGGTCACATAGAGTCAGACACTACTGAAGCGACTTAGCAGCAGCAGCAGCAGCAGCAGCAGCAGCAATGCTTTATCAATTAATTATATGTCAAATGAAGTATATAAGATCTTTCCAACCACAAAGTGTTTCTTCTACCTCTCAATAAACCTCAAAATGGCTTGTTATATTAAGAAAAGAAGCATTAAACAAACTCAGTTATTCTATTTCTGTGGTAGTAAGAACCCTCATTTTCTGATTTTTGAGTTAAAGCAGTCTCATTTACATGAGCACAATAAATGTTTTTAAGTGTGGCTAGGATCATTTCCATATTTTTTCTCTTTCCTTAGTCTTCTTGAACCTTACAGTGTCCTACCATTTGCAAAACTAAAATCCATTCTGAAGGAAAAATCTTTGATAGAAAAGGAAAGAACCAAGAAACAGGCACCACATTCAAAGCTGCTCTGCTCTTTCATCATTAACCCAGCATGCAGGAAGAAAAGTATCAAAGTAGTTCACAATAAAGGCAGTGTTGAATAATTTGTTAGAAATAGAGATCATTTTCATACAAGTTAGGATTGGCTCATATCAAATGCTGTGTGATTTCAATTGGAAATGGATTCAGCTACAAGTAACCATGTGCCCAAGCTGAATACAGAAAGTCTACCTGCACTATACTCTCCTTTTTGGTCTAGATTACTTTCATAAACATGAATGATAAGAGCAAAGAGAAAAGGCATGAATACGAACAGCAATACTAGAATACAATTTTTCCTTGAGCTGTGTGCTTCACAAATATCTCTATACAACTTTTTTCAAACAAGAGTCTTTCTGGCTGCCTCTTGGCATTCTAGCAAACATTTGTGTCATGTTTAATTATGAACGTGTTCATTTAATTGAGAAGATTGAATAAATTATATGCTTAGCTGATGAAAGTGCTTTCTTTTTTAAATAAGCAGACTGACATAAAGTACTTCAGTCAGTCACTTATCTATATTTGACTGATATTGAAATTTGTGTCAGGAACTTACAGTTTATCTATAGGAACTACAAATTTAATTAACAGTTTCTTCTTTTTTTTTCCCTGAAATAAGGCAGTGTTACCAGATGAAGTCAAGTAAAATTTCCATGCAGCTTTTCCTTACACCCTGTGAAGAGAGCACTTAGGCAAATAAAGTAAAAGTATGTCTCATAAAACCACATCCTCCTTCTAGAGGAAGCACTTTTTTTTTTTCTTAAATCGAAACAGGATACTTAGAGCCTTCAGAGATAAAATAGCAGAACCTACCAGTCTCTTAGCATCTGAAACCACAGTCTGTACCTGTCGTTTATTGTTTTGTAAATGAGCTAAATATACAAGGTTGACGGGCTGTGTGAAATCTATAATTTCTGTTAATGGCCTAAGAAGCCCTGTGTTTAGGACACTTGATGTTACTCAGTGATCCTCCTTCTCTGTTGTTTTAAAGAGAGTTCTCAAAACACTTATGTAGTCATTCTTTTTTTTTTTTCTTTTTTAATATTTTGACTTTGAAATAAAAGAATAATTTTAGCTTATTCAATTTAGTTTCTTTCTATAAATATATTCAGTGTATGATTTTGCTTTCTAACTTCATAGAAAATCAAGTTATTAATTTCTTGTCCCCTCCACACTTAACTCCCTGAAATCACATTAGTCATTTTTCTATGTTCAAAGGTAGTGCTAATATATGCCATTGTTTAGATATCAGTGTCCCCTTCACTCAGGAGAACATCATGACTATTTATCTTCTCCCCTCCGCCTCTCATCATACCTCACTGTCTCCCTGTTTCTCTCTCTCCTCCCTCCCCAACCTTTCCCTCCTTATTCCTATCTCACCTCCATCTTTCCTTCTCTCTTGTATTTCAACTTCAGTTCCACCTGGTTTTCCTTTCAAACTCTTTCCCTTCTAAATATAAACACTTGGAATCTCTTATTCTAAAATTAACATCCTGTAACTGCCCCTCTTTTTCCTTCCTTGCAAATCAAACTTCTCCATAGAAAAGAGCATTCCCTACCCTGTTTCTTCACCTCTGGTTCAATCACAATCTTATTGGAATTTAGTCTCTGCTTGAGAACCCCTCAAGGCACCAAAAATGTCAGTAACTTCCCCCATGCTGGAGTCTGTGGCATCTGATAGAACTGACTCTTCTCTTCCTTAACACATACCTTTCTTGGCTTGCATTTTTTGTTTATACATTTCCCTCTATCTCTCATTAGTCTTGAACTAAAATATATTTAAATAAAACTATGCATAGAACTGAAAAAATTCTTAGGTATAAAACTATAATTTTACTTGCAGTTATCAGCACGGGAAAAACTGTTTTAATTCTAGGCACTTATCACTGGGTGCTTGAATTGACCTGACCAGGAGAAACCACTAAGGAGGAAAAGACAACACTAATTCTTTCAACATTGTATGATTATAGGGAAGAGGTTTAGATTTTTAGCTGTCTGCATTTTGTATTTCTCAAAAAGGAAGGTTAGAATGAACTAGTCTGAGACAAGTTTTTCAAAAGTAACTTAATCTTTCTGTTTTTGCTAAAATATAAATCCATCTTAACGGGGAAAGATGTATTAGTTTCCTAGGGCTGCTGTAACAAAGTACTGGGTGACTTAAAACAACAGAAATTTACTCTCTCATGATTCTGAAGGCTAGTGGTTCAAAATCAAGGGGTCAGCAAACCATACTCCCTCTGAAGATTCCAGGGTAGAATCCTTTCTTATCTCTTCCAGCTTCTTATCTCTGCCGGTAATCCTTGGTGGCCTCTGGCTTGTACATGTATCACTCTAACATCTGCCTCTGTCTTCAGGTCCCTTCTCCCCTGCGTGAGCCTCTGTAGCCAAATTTTTCTCTTTCACATATAGACATCAGATATATTGGATTTAGAACACATCCTACACAGTATGACCTCATCTTAGGCTGATTACATCTGCAAAATCTATTTCCAAATAAGGCCACATTCACTGGTTCAACACTTGTTTTGGAGAGACACTATTCAACTCAGTACAAATAGAAAACCAAAAATCAGTATTCTGGAAAATTAAATAGTGATGTCTTTCTTTAACCAAGTTATTTATCACATGTTATTTTTCTTCCTTTTCAAACCTTACTAAAACAGTAGTAAAGGAATGAATAAAGCAATAAAAAAAAAACCATACCATACCAGAAAAAAAAACACTGAAAATAGAGATAACATATGGGAAAATATTTTTCAATGTGAAAATATTCTAATATTGTCCAATAGATATATGAATAGGATGCTATGAAAAGAAAAACAATTGGAGGACAAAAATGATAGAAATAAATAGAATTATAAAAATAATTGAAAGATAAATCCAAGGACCCAAAGTAAAACAAAACACAAAGAGGGGGAAAAACAGGAAGTATAGAAAATAAAATTAGTAGATAAGTCTATGAGGATTCAGAGTCCACCTACCAAGGCATTTTGGAGCAATGTCTTCAAAAGTTTTACAAAAGTGATATTTAGTGAATAATTTTATATTCAAGACAAGCTAACGTTTAAGAATGAGAGTAAAGGGTGGTCCAGTGGCTGGTACTCTGCACTCTCACTGCCAAGGGCCTGGGTTTAAGCCCTGGTTGGAGCACTAAGATCCTGCAAGCCATAGGGTACGACAAAAAAAAAAAAAAGAAAGAGTAAAATGAGGACATTTTTAGGTATGTAAGGATATATCTATGTACATACACACATATACACACACTGTTCAGTCACTCATTAATGGAAGCAACTACTAGAGCGTATCTTTGAACAAAGATGAATGCAAATTAAGAAAAGAGACAGACATAGTATACAGTGAACAGTGGATCAGCTCTCGAGAAATGACAGAATTTTTGAGGATGGCAATGAAGGGAAGCACCAGCCCGGGGGGGAACCCATCCACACTGCATGAAGAGAAAGGACAGTTACTATCAGGGGTTCTTGGTTCAAAGGAGAAGTCAGAACAGCATAAATTATTATGGAAAAGAAGAATATTCAGATGAATTGCAAATGGCAACAAAATTAGTTTTTCATAGAGAGGAGGAAGTCAATTAAACCACTATCAGAATTATTTCTCTCTTAGTTATCTACCACCTCTAAGGTTACAAATTGGCTCAAAGAAAAGTAACAGGGCTAGAATATGATAACTGAGAAGGGTCCAACTTTCCATTTTGTGGCACTCACAAAAATATTATACAATGCATATAAAATAAAATATGAAACAATATATAAGGTAACTGCGAGGCAAGTGTTCTTTGTAGAGGAAGAAACTAAGCTTACAAATTCTTTATATAATTTATATTCCCATAGTCAGCAACAGCGTAATTAGAACTTTAAATTATATTTGTATGTGTGTGTTTTCAAGAATCACCCTTGATAGAGATAATCATGTTTTTTTCTTTTTTTAATTTAAAAAAAATAATGAAGGGACTTCCCTGGTGGTCCAGCGGTTAAGAATAAGCCTTGCAATGCAGGGGATGCAGGGTTTGATCCCTGGTCAAGGTACTAAGATCCCATATGCTGCAACTAAAACCCACCATAACCAAATAAATAAATGATAAGTAAATAAATATATTTTTTAAATGAAGATAATTATATCAGTTTCTTCAGTGGCATCTTTAATTTTCAAAGCTGATACTGCCAGTTTACCACCTGGGACCTAGTCAGATTAAAATACTTTTACTTTTGAGGGTCTTTACCTGCAGTGAGTAGTGATATAATCTTTTTCTAGCTGCTCCTATGAAGAGAAGGCAACTTCAAGATGGCTGGAGAAGGGGCATTTGCCTCTGTCAGTCCATGAAGTGGCTGTGAAATCACACAAATATTCCACCTCCTCCCCGGAGAGGCAGGAACATGCAGGGACTTTCTCCAGGGACAGAAAGGTTAGTGGGCATTATTTTTGGAGCCTTCCCTTTAGCCTGGTAGCACTAGTGGGTATTCTCTGCACACCACCCACCCCGCACAGCTGCCGAGAACCCACACTTTAAAGGGCTCAACCACAGACTGACTTGACCTGAGATCCATCAAAAAGCAAGAGCTTGAAAAACACCCAGACAGTATGTGAGGGAAATCCAGTTACTAATCCTAAAGTGGCTGACAGAGGAGAGGGAGAATACTAAAATGACTTTCTCCAGGGATGAAAAAGCTGATGGGCACCATTTTTGCATTCTCATTCTAACTTGCTGTTGACAGAGCTGGTGGGAGCCATTTTTGGTGCCTCCCTGTAGCCTGCTAGCATGGTAGATGTGCCCCGGGTCCCACCCTCCCCACACAGCAGCTCTGCCACGACCAAAGTTCTGGCGAGTGCACTGAGCCCTGCCTTCCCTACACACTAGCACAGCTGCAGCTGGGCAAGCTCCCTGCATCCAGCCCACTCTGCATCAGCAGCTGCGCCACATGGAGACCAGGCGTATGGCCTGTACGCTTAACTTCCCTGTGCCATAGCCATGCCACATTTGCACAGGGGGACTGCATCACACCCCAACTCCCTGTGCAGGAACTGAGGTTCCACCATCGCCAACGGGGACCTGCAGTCCACACAAGGGATGATCTTTGAGCACCTGGCTCTAGGGGGTGGGAAAGACAGCACTCTAGACCCCACGGTTTATCTTCTACACTCCTACCCTTCAAGACCACTTCTTCAAGACTGCAAAAGGCCGACGTTTTATCTAATACATATAGACAAACTCACAGAGTCAGACAACATGAGGAGATGGAGGAAAATGACAAATCCCAGAAAAAAAGCCTTGATGATATGGAGAAACAACTCACCCGATAAAGAATTCAAAGTAATGCCATAAAGATGCTCAGCAATCATAGAAGAACGGATGAATGAGAACTTCAACAAAGAGACAGAAAATATAATAAAGTACCACGCAAAGAACATAACTGAACTGAAAAATGCACTATAGAGGGTTCAACAGCAGAAAGGATGAAGTAGGAAGACAAATCAGCAAACTGGAAGACAAAGAAATAGACCTCACCCAGTCAGATAGAGGGAGACAAATACCATATGATTACACTCATATGTGGAATCAAACAAAACAAAGGAACAGATAATATAAAACAAACTCATAGATAGAGAACAGGTTAGTAGTTACCAGAGGGGAAGGGGGTTGAAGGTGAGCAAAATGGATCAAGGTTGACGCTGTGATGATGGATGTAACCAGACTTGTGGTGCTGATCACTCTGTAGTGTATATAGATGTCGATCTGTAATGCTATACCTGCAGCTGAGACACACACACACGAAAGTATGGCGGCCCTCTTTGTGTGTGTGTTTCTCCTGTGTATGCAGCATAGCTTTATTCAATTCCCCCACTCCTTTTAAAAAATTTGTCTCTGTAAATTCCGTCTCTTCCACTGCATTTTACCCCACTGATTTTGATATCCTTTAGGCCTAGGCCTATACCTTTTCCTAGGAGACCACAGAACTGTGCTTATACCTCCCATATTCATACTGTGTACTACAGGGGCTAATGGGAAAACTAGATGTTTAATGTTAAGATATCCTCTAAAACTATAGCAACTCTTAAATAAACAAGCATAGCGGATGTTCTAAGAGGATGTTAAAGGTCCTTTAAGAGATAAGGAAGCAGGGTACAGTCAAATTGGTCCTCAGGTTTGCATGCTTAGTCAGTCCTTCCACAGAGCTGTGGGCATGCTAAGTCACTTCAGCAGTGCCCGACTCTTTGCAACCATGTAGACTGTAGCCCTCCCGGCTCCTCTGTCCATGGGATTCTCCAGGCACGAATACTGGAGTGGGTTGCCGTGCCCTCCTCTAGGGGATCTTCCCGATCCAGGGACGGAAGCCGTGTCTCTTAGGTCTCCTACATTGGCAAGTGGGTTCTTTACTGCTAATGCTACCTGTGAAGCCCTCCACAAAGCTATTATATCTAATACATGTCAAAGTCATAATTTTATCAGGTTACTCAAAGATTATGAGGATCTTGGGAAATTATTTCATATGAAAAACCAGAGATGAATAAAATAAAAGTTTTAATAGGCACTTTCTAGAAATATGATCTGCTTCCATCTAGGTCACGGCTTAGGAAGGAAGGCACCCACCCAAATGGTGAAAAACATTCCAATCAATGGAGTAAATCAACAAAAGATAACACAGCCAGATCTCCCTGACATTCTAATCTACTAAGAAATAAAGCTGATCAACACTCATTTTAAGAGCTCTTGTCAGGATTTATAATATTATTCATAAAAAGGCATATATTTGAATAGGCTTGAAATAGATCATCACTTTGCCAAGATTATTATTTGCATGTAATAAAGAGTCATGGTAGGGAAAGAATTCATCAATCTATTATATCCTAAGTCACTTATTTACTCCTTTTAGTAAAGGAAACTACCTAGATAGTATAAAGATATGACAGAATCCACTCACTGTTTCTCTTTTCAGACTCCATGAAATCAGTATCTTTGTACTATTACCAACATTACTTTGAATATTCAAAAATTAAACTAGTTGTCTAATAATCAGATGATAGGTTAATCACTTTTAATCACTTTAATCACTTTTAATCACTTTAAGAGACACAAGGCATATCCTAGACTGGACTACAGAGTTATCTGGAAAATATAAAAACTCATCTACTTGTAACTTTCTACTAGACTTCCATAGACATCAAAATACTGTGTTTTACGCCATAGCAAAAGGGTAGCAATTCTACCTGACACTAAGGTATTGCAGTAGCGATTTTATTCAGGTTTATTTTGGGGACCAAATAGAGTCAGCCCTTATAATTTAGCATATTTATAATAAAAGAGTCTTCCATGTTTGACTGTCCATGTGTTAGTTACTTCTGAAGTTAATTTCAATCACTTTAGTTTTGATGTGGGCCTATTTACATTCAATTTTAGGTCAATATCAATTAATAGATTAAGGAGAATTGCTTTAAAGATAATTTTCTTACATTAACTTATACGTGATCCCATTTTTTAATTTTCTAAAAGCAATCATGTAGGAAAAGAAAATATTTTGGAACCAAGCCATATACCACAGTTTAAAAATGCTTATGCAGCTATCTTACTACATATACCCAAATTATGTAAGTTTTCAGTTTATAAATCCTTTGATTATTGATCAATGATGATTCAGCTCTAACAGTCAAAGATTTATATTGATAATGGTAATTGTTTTGCTTTATTGCTCCTTTCAAATACTGCATTATTTATTTTGGTGTGAGATTAAGTAATCCAAGACAAAGAATACACTCATTTTAGAACTATGAGATGCCAATATCCCAATTCAATGTATGACTTAAAAAAGAGAAAGCAATAAACTGGAGATCAGTTATATCCTTTAACGTTTTTCACAAAACAGTGGCATGTAGCGCCTTCACAAATGCTCCTCACAGCTGTTTCTAACCTGGTTTTGCTCTTAGTTTACATCTGGCACTAGCTACCTAGAGCTGGTTCAATTGCCATTGAGGTTTACTGATATGACCTACTTTACAGATTCAAACTTTAGCAATAGTAAATGAATCTTTTATTTTCCAATTGAGTGCTTGCCTAATGTCTACAGTGCTATTTTTCTTACTAAAGAAGTTATTCTAATGTAGAACCTTATATGTAGATGGTGGTAATGATTTATTGCTACTGAAATAGATAAATTATTTTTGAAACATCTAAAAGCCCCAAATTAGAACAAAGACCTACAAAAAGTGGTTCACCTTTGGAAGTTATAAATTATGCCTTTTCATTTGTATAGGAGGAAAGAGTAATGTAACCCATTTTATTACCACTTTATATTAATTGTATAACAAATATTTTTTTTTACACATTATTGCCTAGCAGTCCGTAAACCCGACCACAACATGTCTGTGTTTTAAACTTTCTTGAATTTCAACATCAGAAGAAAGATGCTGATATTATCTTTTATTTATTATGACCAAGTAAAGTATATACCATGGCTTTTCTGGTGGCTCAGACAGTAAAGAATCTGCCTGAAATGCTGGAGACCCAGCTTCGATCCCTGGGTTGGGAAGATCCCCTGGAGATGGGAATGGCAGTCCACTCCATTGTTCTTGCCTGGAGAATTCCATGGGCAGAGGAGCCTGGCAGGCTACAGTCATGGGGTCACAAAGAGTCAGACACTACCGAGCAACTAATACACATAACGTACACAAAGTTTGTTTAGAAAAGACAAATAAAATACTATCTTCTTTACATAAATAAATTGGTGACTAACAATAGAATATGTTTTTCTATCAAAGTCTCTCACACACACACAGACACATGCTTTCAAATACAGCAGTTTTATTTTTGTTTGAGAACATCTGTTCACACATATGACCATTACATGTGGAACTCAGATTTCACTGCCACTGTGCTCTAACTATAAAAATGATTTTACTTTATCCTGATTGGAAATAAACTCAGAGCCGTGTTGGATGTCAATTTAAGCAAATCCATATTTGTACCTAGGTTCACGTTTACTTAGAAAAAACAAAAAACAGAGACCCTTTAATAGCCTTTTTCATGATCTGAAGGCTAGTTACACTTGGTATAAATTCACTGAGCTCCACACCTATGATTTGTATACGAAGATATGTATATGTATAACATGTATTGTTGTTGGTTGTTCAGCCACCCAGCCTTTGCCACACCAAGGAATACAGCACACCAGACCTCCCTGTCCCTCACCATCTCCCAGAGTTTGCTCAACTTCATGTTCACTGCATCTGTGATGCCATTCAGCCATCTCATCTTCCGATGCCCTCTTCTGCTTCTGTCCTCTATCTTCCCCAGCATCAGGAACTTTTCCAATGAGTTGTCCACATCAGTCAGTCAGTCAGTCAGTTCAGTTGTTGTGTCTGACTCTTTGCGACCCCATGGACTGCAGCATGCCAGGCCTCCCTGTCCATCACCAGCTCCCTGAGTTTACTCAATCTGACGTCCATTGAGTCAGTGATGCTATTCAACCATCTCATCCTCTGTCGTCCCCTTCTCCTCCCAGCTTCAATCTTTCCCAGCATCAGGGTCTTTTCCAATGAGTCAGTTCTTCACATCAGGTGGCTGAAGTATTGGAGTTTCAGCTACAGCATCAGTCCTTCCAAAGAACACCCAGGACTGATTTCCTTTAGGATGGACTGGTTGGATCTCCTTGAAGTCCAAGAGACTCTCAAGAGTCTTCTCCAACACCACAGTTCAAAAGCATCAATTCTTCGGTGCTTAGTTTTTGTTATAGTCCAATTCTCACATCCATACATACCAAAATACTAGAGCTTCAGCTTCAGCATCAGTCCTTCCAGTGAATATTCAGAGTTGATCTCCCTTAAGATTGACTGGTTTGATCTCCTTGCTGTCCAAGGGACATTCAGGAGTTTTCTCCAGAACCACAGTTCGAAGGCATCAATTCTGTGGCATTTTGCCTTCTCTGTGGTCCAGCTCTCAAAACTGTATATGACCACTGGGAAGACCACAGCCTTGCTATATGGACCTTTGTTGGCAGAGTAATGTCTCTGCTTTTCAACATAGTCTCTAGTTTTTTTTTAATGTAAAATTTATACATTAATAAATTTATACATAAATAAAATTTACATTAAAAAATGCAGGGGAGGTGAATATTAATGATTTTTTAAGAAAGTTCTTGACTGTGTAAGCACTATTTGAAACTTGCAGGTCTAAAGTAGGTCTATGTTTTTAATTGAAAGAATTATTACATGAGGCTTCCCTGGTGGTCCAGTAATTAAGACACCATGCTTTCACTGCAGAGGACATGGGTCTGATCCCTGATCAGGGAGCTATGATCCCACATGATGTGTGACATGACAAGGGGAAAAAAGAAGGAAAAAAAATTGGGGTTGGTGTCTGTGAATTTAAAGTGATACAGGTAAGTTTGACTATATATTTTTCTCTAGTTATGGTCAGCTATGGAGCTGCATGAAGTTGACTTTAACTAACGGTATGGATTAGATCATGGCAGCCAGTCCCATCACTTCATGGCAAATACATGGGGAAAAAGTAGACACAGTGACAGATTCCATTTTCTTAGCTTCCAAAATCACTGTGAATGGTGACTGCAGCCATGAAATCAAAAGATGCTTGCTCCTTGGAAGGAAAGCTTTGACAAACCTAGACAGTGTATTAAAAAGCAGAGACATCAGTTTGCCAACAAAGGCCTGTACAGTCAAACCTATGGTTTTTCCAGTAGTCATGTATACATGTGATGCAGGACCATAAAGAAGGCTGAGCACTGAAGAACTGATGCTTTCAAATTGTGGTGCTAGAGAAAATTCTTAAGGGTCCCTTGGACAGCAAGGAAATCAAACCAGTCAATCTTAAAGGAAATCAACCATGAATATTCATTGGAGGGACCAATTCTGAAGCTGAAGCTCCAATACTTTGGCCACTTGATGCAAAGAGCTGACTCATTAGAAAAGACCTTGATTCTGGGAAAGATTGAGGGCAGCAGAAGTGGGTGACAGAATATGAGATGGTTGGATAGCATCACCGACTCAATTAACAGGAGTTTGAGCCAACACTGGGAGATAGCGAAGGACAAGGAAGCCTGGAGTGCTGCAGTCCATGAGGTCGCAAAGAGTCAGACACAAACAACAACTTGTTGTTTAGCGACTACACAACAACATGTACTAGTCATGCAAACAAAACAAATGGGAAAGGGATACAGAATGAACATAGTCAAGGCAGTAATTATAGGGGCCAAACATAAAATTTAAGCTAGGTTGGTGGTGGCTTAGTTATTAGGTTGCGTCCAACTCTTTGCAACCGCATGAACTGTAGCCTGCCAGGCTCCTCTGTTCATGGGATTCTCCAGGCAAGAATACTGGAGTGGGTTGTCATTCCGTCCTCCGGGGATCTTTCCAACCCAGGGATTGAACTCATGTCTCTTATGTCTTTGCGCTGGCAGGCAGGTTCTTCACCACTAGTGCCACCGTAGGATTCCCACTGTGTACTATTTAGCTACTGTATGCTATTTAAAACTGCTATAATTAGAGTGTCATCATTTTAAAATGCCGATAAATTAATAGATGTAGGCACTGATCATCAATGGCTGACAATATCAGAGAAAAAGAGACAATATGTACCATGTGAGAGCAGCACATCATACCAGCCATGAGCTATTGCTGCCAAAACACGGAAACTGGATCTGAACAAACGTTAGATCTAAGTACTTATTTACAGTTGATAAAGTGAAGGTGAAAGTGAAGTCGTTCAGTCGTGTCCAACTCTTTGCGACCCCATGGACTGTAACCTACCAGGCTCCTCTGTCCATGGGATTCTCCAGGCAAAAATACTGGAGTGGGTTGCCATTTCCTTCTCCAGGAGATCTTCCTGACCCAGGGATTGAACCCAGGTCTCCCGCCTTGCAGGCAGACGCTTTAACCTCTGAGCCACCAGGAAGGAACATGTTAAAGTGTTACCATGATAATGTAATCAGCAAAATCCAAGACACAAGAAATACTATAGACCCATTCACCTATTTTTAATTTGCCTTTTTTCCTGCAACAAATAAATTGCAAGAGAATACAAAGAGAAATGGAGAAGAATCTGCTGATTAAAAGAGACTTACTCATTATTTGCTGTGTATGGAACTTATTTAGATGTTGATGTAAACAACTTGGAGAGGGGGAAAGAAGGTGAAGGAGAGGAGAGGGGGGCAGGATCAGAAAAGGCAGTGAGGGAGAATATCAAGAATATTTGAACATTACTTGGATATTTGATATTTGATGATATGAAAGGATTACTTTAAATTTTTTGAGGTGTGATAATACTATCATGTTTATGCCTCAAAAAGAAAAAGGGTACTATCCTTTAAAGATAGACTGGGGAATGAGTGAGGGTATAGATGAAATAAGACTGACCATGAGCTGATAATTACTGAAGGTGGGCCACGGGTACATGGTTCATTACATCAATCGTGCTAAAAAATAACAAACAACCCCAAATGTTTAACAATGTGGCTTTGATAAAATAATGTATAGTATTTCCATGAGATAAAATAATATGGACCCATTAAAATATTCTCTATATATTATGTAGAATGCTTAAGAATATTCAGATATTAAGAATGTTCATAAATGAATAAATGTAAAAAGGTTACAAAGCAGCATGGAGAGAATTATCTCATTCCAATGTATAGAATGGAAATAAGGTCCCCTCCTCCCAAATTAGGAGTAATTATCACTGACAAAAAAAAAAGTTTGATTTTGAAGGGAAATATAAGGTTGGGTACATTTTATATTTTTAGATAAAGAGAATCTGGAATATTATTTTAATTGTAATTTTTATCAAAGATGTATTATTTATCAGACATTGTGCCAACACTTCACAAACAATGAGATAACTGTCTTTGTTATTGAGAGAAGCCACAGAAAGTACAGAAAGTTATAGACACTTGCCTAAATTAACTAGAAAAAGTTAGAACTGGATTCAAACCCAGGCATTTTGACTCAGAACCTTCATGTTAAGCCTTTAACTCTTGAGGAAGTCAGGAGAGGCAGAGTCTGAAAGTTCTAGGGGAAGAAAATAAAATGTAAAGAGTGAAAACCCTGAGTGTGTGGAGAGGGAGGAGCCTGACCCAGGACAGAAGAAAGTCATTGCTGCAGTCGAAGGACGGAAGTGCAATACAGTGGCAGATCAGAAGTTTGTAGTGGGGATTCCCATCTAATTAGGAAAAAAAAATTTTTTTTAAGCACAAAAATGTTTAATGTAAATATATATATTCAAATAGTTTACATTCTTCTCAGTTTTATTTATCTTATAGATATCCTGTTTCATTCATAGAAAACATTATATTTCTGTATATTAAATAAATACTGATGAATATGACAGGAATTCTGCATTTTCTATTCTGTTCAATTGATCCATCTGTTTATATATAACATTACATACTCTATTTACTAGTTATGGTAGCTTTATTCTGTAGTTCGATATTCATCCAAAAAACAAATATTATGTTATTGCTGTTTAGTCACTCAGTCGGGTCCAACTCTGCCACCCCATGAACTGCAGTCCACCAGTCTTCCCTGTCCTTCATCATCTTCTGAAATTTGCTCAAACTTACCTCCATTGAGTCGGTGATACCATCCAACCATCTCATCCTCTGTCGTCTCCTTCTTCTCCTGCCTTCAATCTTTCCCAGCATCAGGGTCTTTTCCAACGAGTCAGCTCTTCACATCAGGTGGTCAAAGTATTGGAGCTTCAGCTTCAGCATCAGTCCTTCCAGTGAATATTCAGGGTTGATTTCCTTTAGGACAGACTGGTTTATCTCCTTGCTGTCTAAGGGACACTCAAGAGTCTTCTCCAGCACCACAGCTGGAAGGCATCAATTATTTGGTACTCCGCCTTTTTTACTGTCAGCTGTCACATCCATACATGACTACTAGAAAATCATAGCTTTGGCTATATGGACCTTTGTAGGCAAAGTATCGTTTTCGCTTTTTAATACCCCGTCTAGGTTTGTCACTGCTTTTCTTCCAAGGAGCAAGGTCTTTTAATTTCAGGACCTCTTACAAGGGTACTAATCCCCTTCAGAAGGGCTCCACTCTCATGACCTAATCAAACTCCAAAGGTCCCACCTCCAAATACTCTCATATTGAGGATTAGATTTCAAGGTACCAATTTTGGGGATGACACAAACATTCAGTTTGTAGTAAATGGTATATATTGTGAAAGAAGGAAATACATGAAGAATGGGAAGTAAAGAAGCAAGATCAGGAAAGGAAAGAGAGTCTGGGAGAGGAATCAATTTCTCTGGTCAACATTACAAAGAGAACATTATTGATAAATTGTGTCTCCTTAAAAAAAAAAAAGTTGACCTAAATACTCACGGCCTCATCCTTACTGTGAAGCAAAACAAGTGTTCTTCAGGCAAAAGTTCACAGGGGAAGTAATAATCTAATTCAAGAGTCTATTCTCAGAGTGTTTACATTCCTATTTGTTAAACATAGTTGGTTTTCAGAAAGCAGCTAGTTGAGATAAACATTCAAATTCAGAATGTTTACTCATGCCAGATATTTAAAGCTACACCCATTATAAGTGTTTCCTGGTGACTTTTAAGACCAATATTTCTCTCCACCTGCTCTCTCCTCTCTGCCTGCAAGATCAAATGTCTCCTTGGTAAAGTTTTCCTCTTATTCCCTCAGACAGGTTTAGTACTGTCTTCAGTGCTTTCATACGACACCGCATATGCACACTTAGAAATAGATTGGCTGCGACGAGAATGATGCTTAAATCATTCAAGTTTGGGAACGCTTGTACACTCGTGGTGAATTCATGTCAATGTTTGGCAAAACCAATACAGTAATGTAAAGTAAACTAAAGTTAAAATAAAAATTTTAAAAGTAAAAAAAAAAAAANAATTCAGGGTTTCAGTTGAAAAAAAAAAAAAAAAAGAATGATGCTTAAACTGCCTGAGCCATAGGGAGGATACTACCACATGTCCACGTGTTAAATGTTTCTGTGAAACTCGCAGACATAAGATTTAGTTGCATAAGTCATATTTCTCTCCTCTTCACTTTCTACTTTGCAATTTTCCAGTGTCTATGGTCTGGGGGAAGTTGCAGGCATTTCTAGAATCTGGCCAAGGGGATACAGCGAAAGGATTAGTGGCCTGTATTTACATGTTTCATGGTCACTTCCAAGTGCAGCTGTGCTGTTGTTCACTACCAGTTTCGTATAGAAGTGACTTCCAGCTACCTCCTATGCGGACTCACCCAGCCTTGGAAAACATCCCAGAAAAGCAAATCAGAAGTTGTATGGTGATATGTAGGTGGCTTCGGGTCAAGTCTATGCATGTGGAAGAAGGACTGATGCAGGGTCTACCTTAGTGGCAAAGGGTCTCCTTGTTGACACCTTCCTTAGGACAGCCTGCACCCAGTGACCGAAGCCCAGGAGGTAGGTGGCCTCTGCAGGGCTCTTTAAAGGGCAACATAATAAAGCAGAGGCAATCAGGCTTGCTCTGCAATTCTGCTTGCTCTTTGGCCCCCTTCTGCTTCCTTTCTTCCCCTCTTGGTTATTAATCTCTAACAAACATCTAACACGCCGATCTTTGCCTCAGCATTGGTTTCTGTCAACTTGTGGCATTCATCTTGGTTTGAAAAACTCTGTCAAAAGATTATTTCCAGAAAATGGTAAAATCATGATCCTGATACAGATGTAAAAGTGATTTTATATTAAAGGACCTGTTTTACTTATGATATGAGGCAGAGGCTACAACTGATTTCTGATTCAAAGTAGAAGTCAAGATGGTACAAAACAATGTGGGAAAAAGGTATGTTGATAAATTGCAAATGGAGAGAAAACCAGCTTTTCCACATGGTGGAAAGAATCAATTAAATCACTCCTGGAGAAGATAGCACATATACTTGTCAGCTACACAATTTATAAAGAATTGAAAAATATCTCAAAGATAATGAATAGAGGTGGAATCTAACAGCCTGGGAGAATATACTGCAAAAGACACATATTTTGCCACTGAAACACACCTTTTTGGAGTACATGTCTTATTTGCAAAAGTGCTTTCTGTGGACTTTCCTGGTGGCAGAGTGGAGATGAATCTGCCTGCCAATGCAAGTGACGTGAGTTCGATTCCTGGTCTTAGAAGATTCAACATGTTGTGGAGCAACTAAGCCCGTGAACACAACTACTGCGCCTGTGCTCTGGAGTTTGCAAGCTGCAGCCACTGAGACCCGCGCTCCTGGAGCCCATGCTCTGCAGCAAGAGAAGCCACTGCAATGAGAAGCCGGCATACCACAACTAGAAAGCAGCCCCCGCCGGGTGCAGCTAGAGAAGCCCACGCACAGCAACCAAGACCCAGCACAGCCAAAAATAAGAAAATTAAAAAAAAATCTATAGAAGTGCTTTCTTTCTCACCTCCCTTTTGCTTGCAAAAGAAATGTTTAGTCAGCAAATTCTGTTGGGTTTAGCACACACATAGATAGCTAAAAATGCTTTTTATAAACTTTCAAACAGTTATGGATTAAATAACAAGAAAAGCTTAATAATCTTAAATGACTGTAAATGAGTCCCTATAACTGAATATCAAATATGATCAATATTTGGTCTAATATTTATGAATAAATAAACATAAGCTTTTTACCAACAGAAATATTAATATAAACCTAAGCAGGCTCATTTGAACAAATAAATACAAAAATATTATGATCAAACTTAGTGTCTTCTATATATACATACTGAACTACATATTGACTGAAACAGAAAATATGGAACATAGATACACAATCTATAATAATACTGTCAGTATGTGGGCAACCTAGGAAGGAGGTTTAGAAATGTAAAAAATTATGTCTGCCTAGACATCTCTTCAGGCCCCATTTCATTTGTTTCTTGCAATATTACAAATTCACAGATGAAGTCAGGTTCTGTTGTTTCCATTTTCAAGTTTAATTTTTAAAGTATAAATTTTGTATAAAGTATAAATTNTTTATAATGTTAATGCTTACATTTTCTAATTCGAATGTTTTAAGTGTAACAATAGATTGTAAATGATTGATGTGAGTAATTTTAAATGATGTGTTTGATATTTTAAGGGTGCTATTTATTTCTCACAATCCAGTGATGTGTATGGGTGGTTATTTGTACAATCCTTTCACATTGAATGAAAGAATAGAGTTCTTTGTATCAAAGTAGATATTTGGACTCTTGTTCTAAAGATACAAAATTGCTCTCGGAAAACACTAAGAGAAAACAGGCTGTATTGTTCTTTCTCAAAGAGCATAAAAGGCAATCAAACAAGTAGAATGTGGTAATTATTGAGAATGTTGATGGCACCCTTAAGATTAAGCTACAGAGGAGAAACGCTTTTTAGGGATGACTTTTTTTGAAAAATCTATTAAGTGAGGATGGGGGGAGGCTGGCAAACTTCTACAATCCATTTGGGTAATCTACCAAATCGTATTTCTTGATTCAGGTTATACACCTTGAAAGGCACAATTGATTACTGGAGAGATGACAAATAGGTATGAGAAAAAAAAAAGAGAGAGAGAGAGAGAGAGAGGTAAAATGAAGATAATAAAGATGCTATTTCCAGAAGATCTCCAACATGTCAATACTTGAAGAAGCAGAAACCTGTGCATTCCATTTAGTTTACCAGATAACCTCCAACAATGAAGATGAATTAAAGACTCCAGAAATAAATGTCTTGGATATTAATTCCCTCACAGTTATCTTTCTCTCAGAAACTCCTTGGAGATCAGAGGACAAGACCTGATCTTTATATTCATGTTTTTGTAACTTCAAAATGAATTTCTCACTGCTGTTCCTCAGACACTGACAACTAAATCCACGATGAAAATACTCAAAATGCTAGATTTTGAAACACAAGACACAAAGCAAAAATCTTTATTCTAGATTAATATGTATTTGTTAAATCAGTAACTTTCATGGCTAAACAATCTCATTAGAATTTGTCATTGTAGTTTCAGAGTGAGGGATAACATGCTGGTATGTGACGTATCCTTGCATTGACCTCAGATGATGCAGTTTTGTTGACTGATTCTATTACTGATGAAAACATCAAGAAGACTCTTAACTGGGTTGTGAAATATTGTTGACTATTCTAAATTGCTCTAATTCTTTTTGCTTTCGCAACCCTCCTATTTGACAGCACCAAGTGCTATAGTGTGAATGCTTGTGTCCAGCCCCAAATTCTTATGTTGAAATCCTAACCCCCAAGGTGATGGTATCTGGAGATATTTTGGGGAGATTATTAAGTCATAAGGGTGGAATCCTCACGAAGGGGACTGTGCTCTTTCTTATAAAAGAGTCCCTAGACAGTTTACTGCCCACTTCCCCAGGTGAAGATACAAGAGAAGTCAGCAGTCTGCAACCCAGAAGAGGGCCCCCAGCAGAACCCCATCATGCTGGCACCTTGATCTTGGACTTCCAACCTTCAGAATGTAAAATAAATATCTATTATTTATAAGCCACCCAGTGTCCATTTTTGTTTTGTTTTATTATAGCAGCCAGAAATAAATAAGACTGCAAAGTATTTCCAGTTTGCTTTAAAGTACAGAAATAGCTACAATAGAACTCTAGTCTTCAAAACCATGGAATAATGAATTTTAGTTATTATCTTATACTTAGAGTGAAAAGCCTCCTAAAAGTCCTTTCCTTTTTTTATTGTTTTATTGAAATATAGTTGATTTACAATGCTAATTTCTGCTGTATAGCAAAGTGATTCATTTAAACATTATATATATACACACACATACACACATATATATACATACACTTTTAAAAATATTCTTTTCCATTATTCTTTATTGTAGCATACTGAACATAGTTTTCTGTGCTGCACAGTAGGGCCTTATTGTTCATCCATTGTGTATATAAAAACTTACATCTGGCAAACCCCAACCTCCCACTCTACCCCTTTCTCCCTTTGGCAATCACAAGTGTGTTCTCAATGTCCCTTTGTGAGTTTGTTTCTGTTTCATAGATAGTTTCATTTGTGTCATATTTTAGATTCCACATATAAGTGATATCATATGGTGTTTGTCTTTCTGGAGAAGTCTCTTCCTTTAAACCTAAAATTACATGTATTACCTTAAATCATCAAGTTCACGATATGTACTAATTATGATGATTAACATGACCCATGACTTAAGAATAAGTATATATTATGAGGAATAAGAATTTTTTTGGCTTACACATATGCATGTTTATCATAAGCACCATGAACTGTCCTATTTCAAGCAATGTAATCATAAAGCTACTTTATCACTGAAACTCCCACCACCCCTTTAAATCTACTCAGTGGAACTATGTCCTTCCTTGCACATGCCTGTGAACTTATACTGATCTGTGACTTGATTTGTTTGCTTTTGGTAATTGAAATCCCTATGGGCATTTTTCCATTTCAGTTCCAAAATTAAACTTGATTTTAAATTGAGGTTTCTTCTCTTCCTCTAGCTGATTTCTTGTCATCTTACTGCCACCTCTGCTGTAAATAAAACTGCTTCACTCATTTAAGATTTTTTTTTTTTTTTTTTAGCATCTCTTCTGTACTGGGCACTGTGCTAGGCAAACCAGACATGAATGGTTCCTTCTTTCAAGGACCTTACCGTCTGGTCAGGGGAGAATGGTGATAAAGATTTAAATAGACAAGCATAAGTGAATAACTGTCACAAAATATACAAAAGAAAGAAGCACAGAAAAGCTGTGACTGACTTCTCTGTAGGGACAGCCAAAATTTGATGGTGGTCTCTGTAGACATTCCCATTCTGTCTTTCTGAAAAGCACCTTTGTTTGCTCCCCATAGTACAACTAAAACTGGACTCTGAAATTTAACGAAGTTTTATAGAAGGTTTAGTAATAGCCTGAGTACATCACGTAGAATGAACACTCTTTGGCAATACTAGTGAGTCTTAGAACCCAAGGGACAAAGGCTACATGCAGAGTCCCTACACAGCGTGAGGGTCAATTCCCACCCACATGAAGCTGCTGGCATTTCTACACGGTACAAATTTAGGCCCAAATGCCCTTTGGACTAGAGTCCAGGGCATGGGATGCCCTGGGGTGACTAGTAGTAGGTCTGTCCTCTTCCTTCCAGGTATGTACTCTCATCATTGTGAACTAATCAAGACACATAAAACAACATCCACTACACATCCAAAGCTGAGGTTATCAAGTCTTTAACGATACTAATCTTACAACTTAAGAGAGCATATTAAAAAGCAACCAACAAAAGTTCAACAAAGGTTGGACTTTTTACAAAAAAAGGTCCATCTAGTCAAAGCTATGGTTTTTCCAGTAGTCATGTATGGATATGAGAGCTGGACTATAAAGAAAGCTGAGTGCTGAAGAATTGATGGTTTTGAACTGTGGTGTTGGAGAAGAATTTTGAGAGTCCTTTGGACGGCAAGGAGATCCAACCAGTCCATCCTAAAGGAATTCAGTCCTGAACGTTCATTGGAAGGACTGATGCTGAAGCTGAAACTCCAATATTTGGCCACCTGATATGAAGAACTGACTCATTTGAAAAGACCCTGATGCTGGAAGAGATTGAAGGTGGGAGGAGAAGGGGATGACAGAGGATCAGATGGTTGAATAGCATCACTGACTCAATGGACGTCAGTTTGAGTAAACTCAGGGAGCTGGTGATGGACAGGGAGGCCTGGCATGCTGCAGTCCATGGGGTCACAAAGAGTCAGACTGAGCAACTGAACTGAACTGAACTGAAATATATTTAAGTATCAGGACTTTCCTGGCAGACCAGTGGTTAAGACTCTGCGCTTCTACTGCTGGGGGCATGGGTTTGATCCCTGGTCAGGGAACTAAGATCCTGAATGCTGAGCACCAAAAAAAAAAAAAAAAAAAAAAGAAGAAGAAGAAGAAGAAGATATTTAAGTATCTATGGTGAAGGGCAAAAACTGCTTATAAAATTCTCAAACTACAATTTTCCTAGTCCAGATCCATCAGGTACCTGACTAAACATGTTTGACTCCACACAACTGAGCTACGTAAGGCCTGAACTCTTACATTTTATTTCTGGGTTCTCACATCTAGTCAGTGTCCACCTGCAATATTTTATAAAAGCCAGAGTGAAGAAACAAAAAAATTTTAATCAGTTAAAATTCAAACCCTTAACAGCTTCTTGACAAATGTCAATTATTGAACCAATACAGGGGTCAACTTCATCATTTGTACATTATTAATATATTGCATGCTCAATAAGTTGTGAGACTGTTTAGCATATTAAGTTGTTATTATTAGTTGTTTTAAAAGAATTTTATGAATCTGATTATAAGTGGCTTCGTAAGTAGTAGGCTGCAATAAAGTAACAGAGAACTAAACTGGGGAAATCACCTAGGAACAGGTAAAATGATTTACTCATATTGAAGAAACTAAGTAGGAAACCCCATAGGCATGATGGCAGGGCCTAACTGATCTTCTTAGGTTTGTAGGAAATGGCACTAAGGCAGATGTTATACACAGACACTCTCTTCTGTTATGGAGTCTTAGCTACTTTTTGTTCTTGTATAGTAATATGCTCATCCTCTTATATTAATTGGGTTTCCCTGATAGCTCAGTTGGTAAAGAATCTGCCTGCAATGCAGGAGATTCCAGTTTAATTCCTGGGTCAGGAAGATCCACTGGAGAAGGGATAGGCTACCCACTCCAATATTCTTGGGCTTCCCTGTGGCTCAGCTGGTAAAGAATCTGCCTGCAGTGTGGGAGACCTGGGTTTGATGCCTGGGTTGGGAAGATCTCTGAAGAAGTGAACGGCTACCCACTCCAGTATTTTGGCCTAGAGAATTCCATGGACGTCCATGCGATCCCAAAGAGTCTGACATGACTGAGTGACTTTCACTTCACTTCATTTCACTTACCTTAGTAGACCAAAGACATGTTGACGTGTCTTTTAAAAGGTGGCCTTATAAAGGAACTTTCATTTGCACACAAGTCTCAGATCTCAGGTCTGTCATAATTTTTCAAAGTTTCAGATTTGTGGGGGGTCAATTTTAGTGGATAGAGGAAATTTCATGGATGTAATTATTAATGTATAAATGATGGATTTTTTAAATATACATGTTGACAAGGAGAAGATTTCTTTATGTCAATCATATTATAGCTCCTTCCTCTTCCCTACCTTGTTTCCTCTTAGCCGTGGTCCACAGGCATCTAGGATGAAAATGCGTGACTGGGTGAGGGTTGCACATGGTAATGTGTTTAGTGCCACTAGGTTGTATGGTCAGAAATGACTGAAATGGTAAATTGCTATTCTGTGCTGTGCTTAGTCACTCAGCCGTGTCCGACTCTTGGTGACCCCATGGACTGTACCCCACCAGGCTCTTCTCTCCATGGGGTTCTCCAGCCAAGAATACTGGAGTGGGTTGCCATGCCCTCTTTTTGAAATCATTAAGTATATTTTACCACAATAAAAAAAAATTAGACTACTGAGTACAGAAGCAATGGATTCTTGTAGGAATATAATTGTGCTAAATAATGAAGCCCTAATTTATTAAGAGTCAGACATGACTGAGTGACTGAACCGAACTGAATTTTTAGAATACTGAATTAATTTATGAGAGCTAAAGAAATGATAAAGTACCATCATCTCCCTCCTTTCTGTTTGTCTGCAACCAGCTCTCATCAGATACCCTTACCCTTTCTACAAGTCCAGCCTCACAAGATTATCTCCTTTGTTGCTTTCTTTTTTCTTTTTTCTCTTTCTTTTTTTACACTTATTCTCAGTCTTTAAATTGCGGCACTCCTCAGGTTGAAATGGATGAATGAGACTTTAGACAAGGGGTTCCTCTGAAGCTCTGTGAAATTCCTGATTGGTATATGTAGAAACAATCAAAACAGATTTAAATGCCAAGAGCTTTGCTCATCAACAGCTATGGGCAGCATGGTAAGTTTACACTTTCGAATGTAAAGAAAAGTGTATGCTTTAGTGGAAAACTATGGATTGTCCAGATCCTAGAGGGTACCTTTTTCCGGTATTTCATTTTGATTCTATGGAAGCTATTTTGCAACTGTGTAAATATTAGCTGACAATGATGCAAAATAATTCTTGTTTTGTATGCACATTCTTCCCTGTCTGGTAGACATTCAGCTGAACTTTCTCTTTTCCCTTTCATAAAAAACTAGTTTTACATTTTTCTGCATATTCACTTCAGCATTCCTGATGTATAAATGTGTCTAAGCTTTGGATTCCCATCTGAATGAGTTACAACATCTGCCTGGTTCTATCATTGGTTATGAGTAAAATAACATCCTTAATACAGGTATTAAGGTAGTAATGTATCATACAGGTATTAATGTATCATACATTTTTACACCTGTATGATAATCATGATTTTACTTTTCTTGAAAATTACTTGTTAATAAAGACAAATAGACATTTATTTGTTTTCCTTAAACATAAGGGAAAGAAATAATTTTTTTTAAGTTTGTCATTTATCCAGTCCTATTAGAAGATTCACATCAGAAAGTTAATTCTATAATAAGGATTATATTATTTTTTGAATCCTATGTGTATAATAATGAACAGTTATCTTAATTTATTTTGCTTCTAGAGCTCATTTGTTGCTAAAACTCCACAAGATTGTGAAAAATGAACCATAGAAAGAATTTTATTCTCTTTCTATACAAAAAAAGAATTCAACAAAAAATAAGCTACCTGGACAAAAAAATGTGTGCAGATTTTGACAGCAGCTGGTTGACTAAAATTCAAACTATTTTCAATAAAATCTGATTACTATGTGTTAATTCTAAATAAAATATGATGGTCAGATTTTGACAGCAGCTGGTTGACTAAAATTCAAACTATTTTCAATAAAATCTGATTACTATGTGTTAATTCTAAATAAAATATGATGGTCCTTTTTTCATCTCAACATTTACAGAAGGTACAAGTATTGTGAGCCCAGGTGTGCAGAGAGTAAGAGAACTTGGAGAGACATTTCAAAAATCACGCATTAGTTTCTACAGTGTCTTTAATAAATACTCTCACGATGGATTAAACATTTCCTTAAAAATGTAAAATAAAATAATCAAGTTACTACTAAAATGTTAAGAAGAAAATATCTGCAATATATATTTTTGCAGAAACAATTCAGAAATCTGTTTACGTGAGTATCTGAGGACATATTCAAAACCTGTTCAAGGCTTCTAAATATTTATAGCAAGTGTATACTTTTTACCATGCTACACCAATCAAGATAGCTGGAGACACTGAGAGCAGTAGATATTGAAGATAACGTACAGTAAGATTGACCATATAGTTAGGATCTTTCTCCCAGTTTCTCTAAGATAGGTGTGTTAGAGTTGTCCAAAGAAACAAAATCAGGAGGACCTATATGTAGATTTAGATATACATAAGCAAACATATACATATATCCTATGTGTATCTATCTATGCATATAGAGATGTGTTATAAGGAATTGGTTTACATGATTATAGAGACTGACCAGTTCCAAGATCTACAGTTAGCAAGCTGGAGACCTAGAAAAGAAAGCTGCAGCATGGAGACTTAGGGAGAGTTAATGTTTCAGGTTGAGTCTGAAGGTGGGAAAAGACTACTGTTCCAGCTTAAGGGCCCTGATGGCTCAGATGTTGTTCTATTCAGGCTTTCAGATGACTAACTGAGACACACCCAGCTTAAGGAGGGCAAGGTCCTTTACTCACTCCTGCCAATTCAAATGTTAATCTTGTCAGAAACACCTTCAGGAAGTCTGATCTACTGTCTGAGCATCCAGTGGCCCAGTCAGTTTTACACAAAAAAATTAAACATCACAGCAGGTGAGCAAAACTCAGAGCCTAAGAGATTCATGTTAACATATCTTCTATAACCATATGCTCCCCAATTCTGCCTCTCTATGTAAAAAGAGTCTAGAATATTGATTTGCATACATAGGTTTCTCACCCAGAGTTAATCTCTGAATATTCTAACATGCTTTGATGTTCTGGGCTTCCCTCATAACTCAGTTGGTAAAGAATCCACCTGAAATGCAGGAGACCTCGGTTTAATTCCTGGGACAGGAATATTCGCTGGAGAAGGGATAGGCTACCCACTCCAGTATTCTTGGGCTTCCCTTATGGCTCAATAAGTAACGAATCCACCTGCAATGCGGAAGCCTAGGTTTGATCCCTGGGTTGGGAAGAACCCCTGGAAAGGGAATGGCTACGGCGCCTGTGCGGGCGCAGGAGGGCCGAGAGCAGCTACTCCACGTTCAAGCTCAAGAGGGGTGGCCATGAGGAGATACCCTTTGTCCAAGGTAAGGAGCAGCGGCTACGCTGTGCTGGAGCAGACGTGAAGAGGTATGCCACGTCCAAGGTAAGAGAAACCCAAGTAACACAGTAGGTGTTGAGAGAGGGCATCAGAGAGCAGACACACTGAAACCATAATCACAGAAAACTAGTCAATCTGATCACACGGACCACCAAGTGAAGTGACGTCACTCAGTCATGTCCGACTCTTTGCTACCTCATGGACTGTAGCCTACCACGCTCCTCCATCTATGGGATTTTCCAGGCAAGAGTACTGGAGTGGATTGCCATTTCCTTCTCCAGAGGACCTTCCCAACCCAGGGATTGAATCCGGGTCTCCTGCACTGTAGGCAGACGCTTTACCGTCTGAGCCACAAGGGGCCACAGCCATGTCTAACTCAATGAAACTAAGCCATGCCTGCGGGGCAACCCAAGATGGGCAGGTCATGGTGGAGAGGTCTGACAGAATGTGGTTCACTGGAGAAGGGAATGGCAAACCACTTTAGTATTCTTGCCTTGAGAACCCCATGAACAGTATGAAAAGGCAAAATGATAGGATACTGAAAGAGGAACTCCCCAGGACCAGTAGGTGCCCAATATGCTACTAGAGATCAGTGGAGAAATAACTTGACAAAGAATGAAGGGATGGAGCTAAAGCAAAAACAATACCTGGTTGTGGATGTGACTGGTGATAAAAGCAAGTCCGATGCTGTAAAGAGCAATATTGCATCCATTCACAACACCATGAATGAACCTCAGTTCAGTTCAGGTCAGTAACGCAGTCGTGTCTGATTCTTTGCGACCCTATGAATTGCAGCACACCAGGCCTCCCTGTCCATCACCAACTCCCAGAGTTCACGCAAACCTACGTCCATCGAATCGGTGATGCTATCCAGCCATCTCATCCTCTGTCATCCCCTTTTCCTCCTGCCCCCAATCCCTCCCAGCATCAGGGTCTTTTCCAATGAGTCAAACTCTTCGCATGAGGTGGCCAAAGTTCTGGACTTTCAGCTTTAGCATCGTTCCTTCCAAAGAACACCCATTACTGATCTCCTTTATTTTTATTTATTTATTTTTTTTTAAAATTTTTATTTTTACTTTAGTTTACTTTACATTACTGTATTGGTTTTGCCAAACATTGACATTAATTCACCACGAGTGTACATGCGTTCCCAAACACGAATCCCCTCCCATCTCCCACCCCATACCATCTCTCTGGGTCCTCTCCTTGCACCAGTCCCAAGCATCCTGCATCCTGCATCGGACATCGACTGGCGATTCGTTTCTTACATGATAGTATACATGTTTCA
>SJYQ01000886.1:321496-348165 GCA_006410935.1 Redunca redunca
AAAGCTAGTGGAGGTGATGGAATTCCAGTTGAGCTCTTTCAAAGATGATGCTGTGAAAGTGCTGCACTGAACAGGCCAGCAAATTTGGAAAACTCACCCGTGGCCACGGGACTGGAAAAGGTCCGTTTTCATTCCAATCCCAAAGAAAAGCAATGCCAAAGAATGCTCAAACTACCGCACAATTGCACTCATCTCACACGCTAGTAAAGTAATGCTCAAAATTCTCCAAGCCAGGCTTCAGTAATACGTGAACTGTGAACTTCCAGATGTTCAAGCTGGTTTTAGAAAAGGCAGAGGAACCAGAGATCAAATTGGAACATCCGCTGGATCATGGAAAAAGCAAGAGAGTTCCAGAAAAACATCTACTTCTGCTTTATTGACTATGCCAAAGCCTTTGACTGTGTGGATCACAATAAACTGTGGAAAATTCTGAGAGAGATGGGGATACCAGACCACCTGACCTGCCTCTTGAGAAACTTATGCAGGTCAGTAAGCAACAGTTAGAACTGGACATGGAACAACAGACTGGTTCCAAACAGGAAAAGGACTAAGTCAAGGCTGTATATTGTCACCCTGTTTATTTAACTTATACGCAGAGTACATTATGAGGAACGCTGAGCTGGAAGAAGCACAAGCTGGAATCAAGTTTCCCGGGAGTAATATCAATAACCTCAGATATGCAGATGACACCACCCTTATGGCAGAAAGTGAAGAGGAACTAAAAAGCCTCTTGATGAAAGTGAAAGAGGAGAGTGAAAACGTTGGCTTAAAGCTCAACATTCAGAAAGCTAAGATCATAGCATCCGGTCCCATCACTTCATGGGAAATAGATGGGCAAACAGTGGAAACAGTACCAGACTTTAGATGGTGAATGTAGCCATGAAATTAAAAGACACTTATTCCTTGGAAGGAAAGTTATGATCAATCTTGATAGCATATTCAAAAGCAGAGACATTACTTTGCCAACAAAGGTCCGTCTAGTCAAGGCTATGGTTTTTCCACTGGTCATGTATGGATGCGAAAGTTGGACTGTGAAGAAAGCTGAGCACCAAAGAATTGATGCTTTTGAACTGTGGAGTTGGAGAAGACTCTTGAGAGTCCCATGGATTGCAAGGAGATCCAACCAGTCCATTCTAAAGGAGATCAGTCCTGGGTATTCTTTGGAAGGAATGATGCTAAAGCTGAACCTCCAGTACTTTGGCCACCTCATGCGAGGAGTTGACTCACTGGAAAAGATTCTGATGCTGGGAGGTATTGGGGGAGGAGGAAAAGGGGATGACAGAGGATGAGATGGCTGGATGGCACCACCGTCTTTATGGACATGAGTTTGATTGAACTCCGGGTGTTGGTGATGGACAGGGAGGCCTGGTGTGCTGCAATTCATGGGATCGCAAAGAGTTGGACACCACTGAGCGTTTAAACTGAACTGACCTACTCAAATATCTGGCCTGGAGCATTCCATGGACTGTATAGTCCACGGGGTTACAAAGAAGGAAATGGCAACCCACTCCAGTACTCTTGCCTAGAAAATCCCATGGATGAAGGAGCCTGGTGCAGGCTACTGCCCCATGGGGTTGCAAAGAGTCGGACATGACTGAGAGACTTCACTTTGGAATGTAGATGGTAATGTTTGCCTTCCAGTTATTTGAGTCTCCAGAAATTCTTATTTCAATCATTCTAGAAAATGCTGATAAATAAAATAGATCTGCACCTGAAAAATAGCATAAAAAGACTAAAAATTATATATTTCCTCATATAAATAAAGAATTGGGACAAAAAACATGATATATTGATATAAAAAATAGAATCAAAACTTATATTTTATATAATGTTATAGGTAGCACTCTAGGAACTTTTCATAAATTGATTTCTTGATTCTCATAATAACTCTAGTAGGCTTTGTCATCCCTGGTTCATAGAGAAATAAGGTTATGAGAAGTATAGTTGAAATTGGTACTCTGGGCTGTTTGATTTCAAAAACACCACATTCTTCCCACTTCATCACATAGCCTTTTGCTTCTCTTTTACTTCTCTTTCCTTTGTCAAAACATCAAATATGGAAGTCATGTAAAAGCTGAATATTAGTGTGTTTATTTTTTTTTCTATTTCAAAATCATGCAAAGTATTCTTTAATTGGGAAAATATAACATATGAATGGATATCACCTTTAGAGTAAGTGTGTACATATGTATATTCTAAACTTGGTAAGTTTGGGTGTTGTAAATAGAACTTGGCTACCATTAGATAACTGGTGAAATTAAGATTCTTGACTTAAAAATTGAGGAGCAGAACTTGTATCCATGGTGATCCCACAAATGTGCCAACACCTGGCAAAGCTCATTCGGAAACATCTTGTCAGCTTCCTTTAGAGACTCATATCAAAAAGAGGAACAGGATAATGAAAAATCCATTGGAAAGAAACACATGAGTAATAGAAAATTAAGAAAATACAAGTAAACACATTGGCTCCCCATGTGCATCGTTGTGGAAGCAAAGATGAACAAAATATGATCTTTGTCTTAATGTCTCTATAGGGAGAGATGAGGATGTACAGAAATCACAATACATGTTTTTTTTCCTGTGTTGTTTTTTTTTTTCTTAAATTCACAATACATATTAAAAGTGGTGAGTTTTGTCAATTAAAACACGAAGTGCAAGGTGCATTGAGGGGAAGAATTTGGATTAGGGCTTGAATGAATGGCAGTATTTCTGAGGGGCACTGATAGTTAAGGGCAGTGAGAAGTAAGGTGTTTAACTGTCCTGAGGTGGAGGTCAGTCAATCAGGAATGTCACATGATATGGCTGCTCCCAGACCACCTCCCCATCCCCTGACTGGCATGGTTTAGACCTTGAAGTAATTTAGTCTGTATGCACCATTGACCTTCATATAGATAATTCAAAGGGATATATTTCAGTTATTATTCCATCTGATATGTCAGATGAAATTAGGCCTGTTAATCACTTCCTGCATCTAGAAAGGCTTCCTTCCTTTGGCTGCTTTTACCCCTTGGCATCTGGAAATTGTTATCTGTAGAGCTGCCCTTAAATTATATGCCCATCACATGTCTTCCAAGCTCCCAATGTCACCACTAATAGCTTCAACAGGCAAATAAAAATAATCATACCTGAAAGAGAAATTTCCCTCGCTCCTCCATTGTAAGCCTGGGATCATTTTGGTGTTCTTTTTCAAAGCAAACTACACGATCATCCAACTAGTCACTAAGTTAGAAATTCAGGAGTCATCCTCAATACCTGTCTCTTCTAAACACCACCAGATCCGGTGCATCCAGACTCAGGGTGACATTTTTCCCGAGTCTCTCCCAAATTCTTACCTTCTCTCTCCCTCCTTCACTATCCCTTAGGCACACTGGCTTGTCTTGCTGTTTAGAACCTACACTGCCTCTTTCTGCCTTGAAGATTTTGCATGTACAGTATGTATCATTTGGCATTTACTATCCTACCCACCCCACACTTACAAACCATTTATTTTCAGACCAAATCTCAAATACAACTTTGTTGACAATGATGTTGATAATTCTCACAGATTAGATCTTTTTTCTCCAGTAGATCTCATAACTCCCATAGTTTTCCTTTGTATTAATTATTACAATTGGATTATACAGGTTAAAGGGACAAACTTATCTATCTGATTTGAAATGCTATATTTTGTTTTTCAAATTTTTATTAAAATAATTCCAGGTATATTTGGTTTATATTACTAATAGAGACCTACTGAACTTTCCCTTAGAAGATGTCTCCAAGCCATCTTCAAATAGTGATTTACGTGGAAAATCTTACCATGCTAAATATTAGAAGTTACAGAATATGATAGACTTAATTCTGGCATTTGTTTCTCTCTCTCTCTCTCTATATATATATATATGAGAAGGAAATGGCAATCCACTCCAGTACTATTGCTTGGAAAATCCCATGGACAAAGGAGCCTGGTAGGCTACAGTCCATGGGGTTGCAAAGAGTCGGACATGACTGAGCGACTTCACTTCACTTCACTTCATATACATATACAGGTATAGAATATTTTATAATTCTATGGCAAGTGTATCACTGAGATATTTTTCCAAGCCAGAGAGAAAAAGAGACAGAAAGGAAGAGAGATTGAGAGAGAGACAGAATGAATGGGGCGGAGGGAAGAAGAGAGAAGAATAAACAGCTGGACTCAAATGGAAAACAACTGTTTTCCACAAGTAGTTTAACAAATAAATATTTCATAAGGTCTTAAAATGTGCCCTGATTTTATTAAGCACAATATAAGGCACATTTCATTACTTGGTCCTTAAAATTAATTTCTTTAAATATAAATCTAGCAAAAATCAGGAGGCCATATGACATATGTATGTCATGAGCAGGTGGATTAGTTGTTTTCTGATTGTGAATAAATAATTTTTTGCTTACAGAGATCTATGTTAGAAGATATGTCCTTGACTACATCAGTGTTCTACACTGACGTCCGGATTGGGCAACTAGAGGTATGTCAGACAGGTCACTGACTCTGGAACAGAGTATCTGGTAAATAGTAAAGCCTGTCTTCCAGTAGACTGGTGGAAGTCATGGAATCCCCACATGTGACCTGCTTTATGATGCTCGAATTCAATCCTAGTTCAGATTGCAGGAGATACTGCAATGCCAGTAGCTTTTCACTGGGCTCCAAGATCCCCTTGCTCTGTCTGATTCTGGCCTAGTATTTACAAGGGGATTCAACCTATGTCTTTATGAAGCAAAATGAAAGGGGTTTGACTCTCCCAATATGAAGGAGAATTTATCCCATGCTTCTTTAACCGCATTATGGGATGCTCAAATTAAGCATTCTTAACCCCTTTTAAAGCACCTATTTATTAGAAATGCTCTGGTCAAGTAGGAGATAAGGGGCTTTCATCTCCCTTTCCTCCACCTTCTTGTTCTGGAGATAAGACACACCTAACTCAGCAGTCTTGCAGACCTTCTGATGCAGGAATGCGTGCATCGGCGCAGGTGGCCCTATGAGAGAAGCGTGGGAGAACTGCTGCACTAGCTGTGAGCGAGGACAACTGTGCGAGGCAAACGCTGCAATCACACCCCAGACTAATTTTAGGCTTTACTAAACTCATGAAAGAAACAGTGGCAATGTTCTTTGCTTCTCATTATATCCAATGCTTTCCTTTAACAAGGATGGCAAAGGATCCCCTTTCCCTTTGTGTGGACCTGGAAGATTCAAAAGGGATTCTGCCCTGTCTGACAGGTTACAGATTACAGACTCTAACAAAAAGCCAGCCCAGACCTCTTGATGCCAGTTCAGAAAAAGCAAAAGCAATTGTGAGACACTGCAATAGATACTGCTGTTCACAATATGAGATTTATATGAGGAATTAGAGCAAATATCTCAGTCTGAAACAAAGTTAGTCAGAGATCATTACTGATATACTATGTAGGACATGAAAACCAGGATCAGTTCAGTTCAGTTGCTCAGTCGTGTCAGACTCTTTGCAACCATGAATCGCAGCACACCAGGGCTCCCTGTCCATCACCAACTCCCAGAGTTTATCCAAACTCATGTCCATCGAGTTGGTGATGCCATCTAACCATCTCATCCTCTGTTGTCCCCTTCTCCTCCTGCCTTCAATCTTTCCCAGCATCAGGGTCTTAGCCAGAGTTATTTTCTAAAGTGCAATGGAAACAGTTGATGCCATATTGGATGCAAAGTAGAAGATATCAGTAAGAAATTTTCAAAGAGCTTATGAAAAAGAATACAGAGGTGAAAATAATAGAAGAAAAATTATGACACAGATCCAGAGAATGAGGTATGCATATATTAGAAGGCATGGCAATGATCCTGGTGGCTCAGTGGTAAAGAATTTGACCGCCTATGCAGGTGACACAAGAGACAGGGATTCAGTCTTTGGGTCAGGAGATTCCTCTGGAGAAAGGAATGGCTACCCAGCCCAGCAGGCTTGCTGGGAAAACGCATGGACAGAGGAGCATGGAGGGCTACAGTCCATGGGATCACAAAGAGTTGGATACAACTTAGCGGCTAAACAACAGCAATGAAAGACAGAGTGGACAAAGTGGCAGTTTCCATTTAACACAAAAGAAAGTGACTGCTCTGAGTTGAAAAAACATTTTAGTATTTCGATTTATGTGGTTTGTAACATTAACAAAACCCCAGAACTTAACATACTTTGTGAAGTTTTAGAATTTCAAAATTGAATTTACAGTCCCACAGTATCTACACTGGGTGGCTGTCTACAAAGAAAATAAATAAATAAAACTAGCAATCACTCTACAGCAACAAGTACTAAACTGGTGAAACAATATTGTCACCATTTTGAGATGATGTTATTTTGATGCTAGAAGTATATAACTACATGGATAGCTTTCTGTTCTTTATTCTTGCTTACTTTTGCCTTCTTGACTTGTCAACATACACTACTATGTTCAAATTCTTAGACTTTTAAGAATTCGTTTATGTATTTTTGTGTGTCCAATACTCAGGGTTCTTTTTTTTTTTTTCATAGCAGATATATTGAGGTATATTTTCCATACAATAAAATTCAGCTATTTTAAGTGCACATTTTGTTGACTTTTTTGCTGACACTGGATGGTCCTCTCACTGACTGTTGATGTTCTGTATTCCAGCGGAGTCACGGTAGGGAGAGCTTAAAGTGAACGTTAGGCGTTTTCAGTTGTTTCACTTCTGGTTCTCCGTCCTCAGCAAAATACCAAGAGTAACTGTACCACTTGCAGGAGTGCAGCCACTGAGGATGGGTCCAGCGTGCTGTAGTGAGGCGAACACCACCAATAACAACCATAATGTATACATAATCGGGAAAGTAATTGTGTGTGTGTGTGATAAAGAAAGAGAGAACCAGAGAGGGATTTTACCAATCATCTTACTGAAATTTGTCTCTCATGAGTTAAGAATGTGTTTTGGACCTTTACATATAATATTCTCAGATTAATTACAACTTGTATCAGTGATCTTAGCAGCCACTCTGTTTGTCATTGTTTAAAAAAAAGGGGATCACAAGCTTGTGATTTTGCTACAATTGGAACAAATTAAACTGGCTAGGGAATTCCCTAGGAGTCTAGCAATTGGGACTCCTTGTTTCCACTCCAGGGGGCACAGGTTCCATCCCTTGTTGGGAAATTAAGATCCTGCAAGTTTCTGGGTGCAGCCAAAAAATAAAGAAATGTCTAAGCTCAAAACACTTTGATTGCAACCTTGTGAGACCGTAAGCAGAGGACTCAGTTAAGACAAGCCTGGACACTTGTGCAGTAATAAATGTATGCTGCTTTAAGCTATGAAGTTTGTGGTAGCTGATTACTAAGCAATAGATAACTAATACAGTGGACATCATATTTTGTTCCTGTGTTTAGTGAAGATGTTGTTTTTTTGTTTGTGTGTATGTGCTCAGTCGTGTTCAACTTTTTGCAACTTCATGGATGGCAGCCCGCCAGACTCCTCTGTCCATGAAATTTTCCAGGCAGGGATACTGGCGTGGGTTGCCATTTCCTACTCCAGGGGATCTTCCTGACCCAGGGATTGAACTCATGTCTCCTGTATCTCCTGCACTGGGAGGTGGACTCTTAACCACTGAGCCACCTGGGAAGTCCCGGAAAAGTCCCCATCGTTCTCCTATTAAGAAGAGTAATAGATTTAGATTGATGCTATGTCAAACAATGTATAACACATACGAAAAAGGATATATTTTCAAAAATTGAAATAAAAAAGAAAATGAAAAATAAAAAGCAAACTGGAACACAAACCCCCAAGATATAATGTTAATGAAAGAAAGACAGATTTGTAGGATAGAGCTGGACTCTTCTATCACTTCCATTATTCCTGCTTTGTTTTTGAATTAACTCAGAGGGTTCTAAGAGCCTTTACCAATATGGAGTCTATAATTTCACTGAAACTATATTTGGTGGATTTTTTTCTTGCCGGGGGGCAGTGGGGTGGGGGGTGTTTTCAGGTGGGAAGTGGAAATATATTGACTTACTACAGATACATGCTTCCAGGACATGCTGACATCTCTTAGATGCTACCTCCATTGTTAACTGTGAAAAATCATGAAACAATTTCTCCTTTAGAATTTCAGGTCATGGGCCTCTTTTTGCTGAAGCTTTGGAACCTCCGAGTTCTACTCCATATGTGTTATTATTTTCAAAAATTTTGAGTGTAAATGTACGTTACTTATTTTTTCAAGTGCTGTTTGCTTAAAACATCTCTAATTTATTAAAAGAAAAACCCCAGAAAACAGTATATTTATGCTGCCTCATGAGATAGTGCATTTTCTCTAAGTGAAAATGTTTAATAGGAGTGTGGATAATGAATGATCAATAATATTTTAAATCAGTTTCAGCATAAAGAATTAGCTTAATCTAGGTGATAAGGAAAGTCCCTTTCAATTTGAGAATTTTGTTATATCATATGTTAAAAAATCATTTTAAATTAAAGTTTAGCTCAAATAGATGGTTTAAGGCAGTGTTTTTTAACTTTTTGTGTTATTAAAAAATTTTTATTACGAAGATTGGTTTTCTTTGAGAATATTAACTACAGATAGGGTCACTCAAATAAGGGAAAAAAATTTTAAATGTTACAAATTAGAATCCAGTCAACAGCTTTGATCGCAATAACAGTGAACAAGATTAGGCCTGTCTTGGTATTTGACATCACAAATGCTACTCTGACACCTAGTGGTTGGTTCTGATATTTTCCTAAAAGAAATCTTAAAATATTTTTTTTGTCTTTGTAAAATAATACATAAAATATGTACTATTTAAAGTATAAGATATCTACTTTATTCATATTTAGGATAAAATGATTCTGGGAATGATTCTATTTATATCTTTTGTGTTGTATCTTGGTAAGAACATAGTAGCTAAAATGTTTTTATTGAACAACATCAAACTAGTTCAATTTAAAATTCTTAGCTCAAATGTTCCTTTACAAGATGCCTCTTGCAAACTATTCTTATAGATTAAATAGAAACTCTCATATTATTAAAAAATAACTTTTAGAGAGTGATAAAATAATTTCCTATAAAGACATAAAAATGAACAAGTGTTAATTTGATTTAACCTAATGATGAAACTGGTGAGATGTAACAACTAGTTCAAGGGAAAAGTAGAAAAATGACACATTTATACTTAAATGACTGTGCAAACGGAGGTAAACGGAGGTAAAAGTAGCTTCTTCTATAAAAGTAGCTTCTTCTATAGTGGAGTAAGGAAGTCAGTAGCTCTTTCAGACAGAATTTGCATGACTACAGATAATAACTGCCTTGCATTGCTATCAGCTCCCCGGGGTCCAGCCCCCGCAGGATCCAGGGAAACCCGAAGGAGAAACGGCGTCGGCGATTGCGATTGATTTAGAGAGAGAGATAGTTAAGAATGTTGTAGATAAGAAAATAGAGGAGAGAAGAAAAGAGGCTGATGTTCCTTGGTTTATACAGAAAGTCAATAAAGTCTCAAGACAAGAGACTTGCACCGTCTACGTGAGGCCGCAGGTGCCCTCCCGGCCTCCCGAGGGAGTGAAGGCGCAGGGTGCCTTCCCGTTCAGGTCTTAGAAACCCAGGCAAATAAGTAGACAGGGAGGACTTCTGTACTCCAGATGGGAACCAGCCTGAAAGAGAGAGTAAGAGGAGGAAAATGATTGACCCGAGGAGACCAAGCTGCTTTGATCAGCGAGGCCCATAGCTTTATTTTTCAAAAGGCACTTTTATACCTTGCCTTATACATAGAGGGAAATGAAAGATGCAAGGGCATACAGAGTCAGCCCAAACATTCCAGCAGTATTGCCCTTATCGAAACCATGATTTTTCTGCATACCTTTTCCACATAAGATGTTGTGTACAGTATCTTTTGGCCTTGGAGGCCTGTGAACATTTTATGACCCTCTTTTGATAAAGACTGCTCAATCAGAAAACTTATTTTCCCTCAAAGTGTTTTTTCTTTATATTTCTAATCTATGTCAGCCTCAAAAAATGCCAAACAGAGTTACATTTTTCATAGAGCAAAGGTGCAGTGAGTTACGAGAAAGAACCGATTAGCTCAAAAGTCTGATATGGTTAAATTCAAGGCTACACTTGTTTTTCTAGCATTCTCACTATGTTAACTAATGCATTCCCAGGTGCACAGTGGATAAGAGATATGGGAACTTAGCAACAAGCATTGGCCCAATAATGAAATCCTACATCAGAACTAGCACTGCTCTATTAACTTTTAACTCTTTTAAAGGCTCTATGTTTTAGGCTTTTCATGCTTCTCACAGTTGGGAGGCTGTAAATAATTGTATGCATAGCTGCAAGAGTCTGGATATACCTGCCAAGCAAGCTAGAATGCTAATAGAGGGGGTTTGATTTGAAATATTCCTCTCATGTCCAGGAGACTTATTAGTTATAGCCCTAAGTTGATTTTCTCCAGAGAAAGGTGTTCAGGGTTAGCCCCCTGTGAGAGGAGTTGGGGAAAGTCATGAAACAGTAAAACAGACAGGTTCTGGTTTTGGGGTAGATGCTCGAGAAAGCCTAGGGAACCCCTTGAGTTCTGAAGCCTTGCTTAACAGTTCTCTTCCACATGATTCTGTCATGGGTGGGATCTCCTGTGGCGGCTCCCGGCATCAGCTATCTCCATTTTACAGAGTAGAGAATAGCCTTCATAGAACCAGATCAGATAATCATTATATAAGAGAGCTATAGATATTTTGTCTGCCATTAAAAAAATTTTTTTCCTGCACATTAAACAAGTTCTGTCTCTGCTTTGTGTATTTCCCTATATATAGGACTATTGCAATATGTATTATTTAAATATAGGTTCATGATTTGAAACTAGAGTAAGTAACGAGGCACAAATAGTAAGTTCTGTCAGGCCTCCATATCTACGGGTTCTGCATCTGCATCTATACATGAAACCAACCTGGGCCTACTTCAAACCAATTTAAAATCTCTGGAGGTGGAATCTGCACACTGATGCTTTAAAAAAATTACCCAGATGATTTCAGGGTGCATCATTATTGAGAACCATTCCTTTGACAACTATCAGATAGCTTAGTTATGACCCTTACAGACTCTAGTCCAATCTCATTAGAAAAATCATTCTTATTATGAGATGTGGCATGTGGCTTGATGTTTCAGATATTCAAATTATTAGAATCTATACTCCTTAAGGAAACTCCTGACTATCGTTTAACTTGTCATGCACAATGCCTATAGTTGATAAAACACTTTGATTCTGTTGCATGAAAACAAATTTAGTCCTCTTTGAGAACATTTCGATCTGAGATTAACAAACTGACGTTTATTCCTTCACATGAATCTCATGAACTTGATTATTACAAAGATGACTTGGAGTGGAGCCCAAAAGGCCTTACTTCTCAGGTGGTGACATCCCTACATGGCCTGTACCTCTGTGTATTGCTTTCTACACTACCATGCTGTGTTTTATTATGGTTAAGAAACAAAATGTTTGCAAAGTAAAATCAAGTACTTTTAACCAGTGCTTCATAAACAGTTAAGTGCTACTATTTTCACCCTTTTATTTCCATAAACAGTACCTTTTATTGGAGGGCTTCTCCCTAATTCAAATGTTTTCATTTCAGTGTTATCAATTCTCCAGGACACACTCTGTGTTTCTGCTCCCAGACTAGGCTCTCCCAGGCAATATCCCTCAGTTTAAGCCTTTCCCATTTTCCTCTCTAACTTGGCTTCCAAATTTTTTATTTGATTTCCCAAACGTACAGAGCAGTGAACCAACTGTGCATATCGATCTGTTAATTGGCAAACAGACATAGAAGACATGACTTTGCCCCTTCAAAATAAAGTACATTGTAAAGTTTTCCTTCTAAACTCAAATCATCTGTCCTTTTGAGTTTTCTTTTATTACCTATTGCTTTAAGCTTCCATGGTTGACTAAAATCATTTTTTTTAATGTGGTAAAATAGCATGAAATCTACCAGAATCTTGTGATTCCTCATAAAGAAAAAAATATATTTGTACTTGTACTCATGGGCTTCCCTGGTGGCTCAGTGGTAAAGAATCCACCTGCCAATGCAGGAGACACAGGTCTGACTCCTGGGTCAGGAAGATCCCTTGGAGGAGGAAATGGCAAACCACTTCAGTATTCTTAACTAGGAAATCTCATGGAGAGAGGAGCCTGCTGGGCTACAGTCCATGGGGTCACAAAGAGTCAGTCAGACATGACTGAACAGCAACAACAACTTGTATTCACATCTGTGTGTGGGTATTCTTTTTTAACCACACAAAGGGATTACATTTATTATGAGTTTTTGATACTATTTTTCTAATTCTAAAATTTATTTATATAGCTTAATAATATAAGATAGTTGAATACATCTTTTTATTAGTGTTTTTTTCCCCTCAACAGGATAAGTAAACCTGGGATTACAAATGTGCAGCAAATGAGCCACAATGTATAAATTTTAGTGGAAATTATTGTAGCCATGCTATTTAGGAGATTTAATAAGAATTAATTGATTTGGTGTTGGACAGGGAGGCCTGGCGTGCTGCGATTCATGGAGTCGCAAAGAGTCGGACACGACTGAGCGACTGAACTAACTAACTAATTGATTTAAATACTTATGTTAAGCAGATTATGGTCAATTCCATTATTTTGTTTTTTCTAGTGTTATCATACTATTTTGTAGATGTCTCTTAAAAGCTGTTTGGTTACTTATTAAAGAAAGAATAGCTTCATTCTGACTTAACAAGCTGTTTAGCTTTTAGCTAACCTCTCCAGGCTTAATTTTATTTGAAAAATGACCTGTGAATTTCCTTCCATTTATATGTATCTAATTCTCCAAATGTTGTTATATACAAATATCAAAGAATATTTGGTTAAAATATATGAGACACAAAGAATGATGTTATGATGCAGACCTGCAGCTACCATACAGTTTGTAAAAATGTTTACCATGTTCTTTAAAGTCTCCATGTGTCCCTAAATGTTCCCTTCCTTTTCTCTTTGTGCTCAGAGGAAATATTACTGTGAATTTAGAAATTAAACTCCCTTGTTTGTCCTCATAGTTTGGTGACACATGTTTGTATGATCAAACATATGTTTAACATGCTTTAATGTTATGTAGATGCATTTATACTGTGTGTTTTCCCTTAGTAATGGGTAATTTCCTTATTTTAACCCAAGGGAAGCAGGCTTATATACATTTTGCTAATCAATCTTGGGTACCCTGTTAGACTTCCTAAATCAAGCCACGTTTTGCTTCACTCCCTAGGTGAGTAGAAACTGGAGCCTGATTCACTTTTACTTGGTTGGTATTCTAAAACCATCTATTGCTTTCTGCTTTGACTTAAAATTTGGCCTTGGTTAGCCCTTATTTTCTTGTTAATTCCTCAAAGCACTTAACAATGTGTTTTCAATAGTTTATTCATATGTTTAGTAGTCGTTTGGATCAAAGGCCATGTTAGGCAATTGACACAAAGTTAAATAATCATGGATCCTGATTTCTAGAAGGCTGAATCCAGACTATGAGAAGATAGTCATGTAAACAATCAAAATATTTAATGACCTTCCATCTTCAGACACAGGCTTAAAGCAAGCAAAAATAATAAGAATTTGAACATAAATTAATGAGATAGAGAACAGGAAAACAATAGAGAAAAACAAGCAAATCAGCAATAACCAAAGCTAATTCTTCAAACCAAACAAAAGAAAACTGATAAACCTTTAGCTGGAGTGACCAAAAATCGGGGGACAAGACTCAATGATTAGAATCAGGAATGAAAAAGGAGCTCAACCACTTTGGAAAACAGTTTGGCAATTCATCAAAAGGTTAAACTTAGAGTTCACCTGAATTCTAAACCTAGGTGTATATACTCAAGTGAATTAAAAACAGACATTCAAATAAACACTGGTGTTTGAACATTCGTATCAGCACTCTTCACACTAGCCTCGAAGTGGAAACAACTCAAACATCCATTAACTGAAATATGGAAAAGCAAAATGTGTCATAGCCATACAATGGAAGAATTTATTAAGCAATAAAGAAATGAAGTCCTGGTACATGCAACGGCATGGATGGACCTTGAAAGCATTATGTCCAGTGATAGAATCCAGCCACAAAAGGTCACATTTAAAAAATTCCATTTCTAGGAAATGTCCAGAATAGGCAAACTTATGGAGGCTGAAAGTAGATTAGTAGTTATCTAGCAAATGGCAACCCACTCCAGTATTCTTGCCTAGAGAATCCCAGAGATGGGGGAGCCTGGAGGGCTGCCGTCTATGGGGTCGCACAGAGTTGGACACAACTGAAGCGACTTAGCAGCAGCAGTAGCAGCAGCAAATGGCAACCCACTCCAGTGTTCTTGCCTGGAGAATCCCAGGGATGGGGGAGCCTGGTGGGCTGCCGTCTGTGGGGTCGCACAGAGTCGGACACGACTGAAGCGACTTAGCAGCAGCAGCACTAGTTGGGAAGCTGTGGAAATAATGGAGTGTCTGCAAAGGAATCTGAGGTTTCCTTTTGGTGTGATAGAAATGTTTTAAAATTGTGGTGATGGTTGAACAACACTGTGAATATAGTAAACATCATTGAATAGTAAATTCTAAATGGGTGAATTGAATGGGATGTGAAATCTATCTCAATAAAGTTACTACTGAATGATGAAATCACCAAAGCTCGATTTCAAATTAAACATGTTTGTGGATACTTAGCATCTGATCTCAGCGGACAAGGCAACTTGATCCACAGCTATCAGGTTAAATAACACATTTTTATTTATTTATTTATTTTATTTTTTAAAAATTTTTATTTTAACTTTAGTTTACTTTACATTACTGTATTGGTTTTGCCAAACATTGACATGAATTCACCACTCGTGTACATGCATTCCCAAACAAGAATCCCCTCCCAGCGCCCACCCCATACCATCTCTCTGAGTCCTCTCCTTGCACCAGTCCCAAGCATCCTGCATCCTGCATCAGATATCGACTGTCGATTCGTTTCTTACATGATAGTATACATGTTTCAATGCCATTCTCCCATCTCATCCCACCCTCTCCCTCTCTCTCTTCCCTAGAGTCCAACAGTTCACTCTATAGATCTGAGTCTCTTTTGTTGTCTCGCATACAGGGTTATCATCCCTATCTTTCTAAATTCCATATATATGCGTTAGTATACTGTATTGGTGTTTTTCTTTCTGGCTTACTTCACTCTGTATAATTGGTTCCAGTTCCATCCATCTCCTTAGAACTGATTCAAATGTATTTTTAATAGAGACAAGGGAATGCCAAGTGAATTTAGATGCTTTAGGGAATAACATCAGAGAGACCTTATTCCAAAATTCCACTGTGCTCTTCTTTCAAAGTGTTTCAAAAAGAAACACTTTATTTCAAAGAAGAAAACTTCTCCAAAATTCCACAGTGTGTTTGTCCACTGTGTAGTTCTGGTAACTCAGATAAACTTACTTCATATATTTGAATTTTAATTTTCTAATTTGTGAAATAAAAAATAATTTTTGCAAACATTTAATAAGTCAAATCATAGACCTTTTTTAGCCTAGTGTCAGGGAGGTAACTTATTACTGTAGTTATTAATTTTCTTGCTATACTTATCAAACTATTATAGACCCTATTATAGTGACTATAGGGGTAAAAAAATTTTTGGATATATTTTCATTCACATTTCCTCACACAAAATACAACTTTTTGGGAATTTACATCTCTTAAGTCCAACTTGATCACAGAGAAAATGCTAACAGAGCACTTCTGAACACAAAAGAAAAGGAAAGATGTATGTAAATATTTACTTTCTATTCATTGCCCATCCTTATGCATACATTTTTCTTTTTGAACCTTGCTCTCAAACAGAATCAGAGAACATTTAGGGCAGCCAACTGCGTTTCCAACCTAGCAACCACCCTGGGAAGCTCTTATTTGCTCTTTGACTATCGCTTTGCTGCTGCTGTGATGTGCCGCTTTCCCTGGAAGCACTTCAGAACCTATGCCTGGGGGGTTAGGCAGCAGTGAAGCAGAGGAAACAGGTGGCCTTAATGGGTAACTTAATGGTGTGTTAAGTGTTCATTTATGCCAAACTGAACACAGGCTTTGGTGTGAGTGTCTAGTTTTATTGGGTCACTGTCAACCAACATGCATAGAGTGCTAAATTTTGAGGAAATTTGGGGTTTGAGTGGAGCACAGAATGAAGAAACTAACTACAAGGATGGTATAAGGTGATCATAGGCAGCAGGGATAGAATGTCTATCTCCTCTGCCCCCAGGTATATTTTTAAATTATAAGCATGTGTCAGGTATTCTGCTGTGAAATCATTATTTCCTCCCACTGGATTAAGATTATCTAGAAATACTGGATATTTGGCTTCTCTGGTGGCTCAGCTGGTAAAGAATTTGCCTGCAGTGTGGAAGACCTGGGTTCAATCCCTGGGTTGGAAAGATCCCTGGGAGAAGGGAACAGCTATCCACTCCAGTATTCTGGCCTGGAGAATTCCATGGACTGTATAGTCCATGGAGTCACCAAGGAGTCGGACAGGGTTGAGTGACTTTCACTTTCACTTTTCAGAAATACTGTTCTTATTTTGCTTTGCTCTGAAGGAAAAAATATCCAATAATTATAAAAATTTTAAAATAGAAGTGCTCCTCTTTTAATAGAAAAGAAGCACTAGCATATTTATTATTTTATGAAGTGCTTTTAAATATGTGATTTGCAAAACAAAATAAAAATATAAAGTCTTAAGTATATGAAATATATTAATACACTTAAACAATGGTAAGTCCATTGCTTACTATATGGGCATAATACTTTTTGAAAGATGAAGAAACAAGCCATGATTTCATTACCTAAGCACCCCCATCTTTGAAAATAGACTGCTGATATGTTAGTGAAATCAAAACTTTAGGATTTATTTGTGATGTTTGAGTAATAAGAAAAAAAACATTAAAAATATGGACTTGCTAAAAAATATCAACAGTGACCTTGGTGTGATTACCATATTATGATTGACAAAGTGGAATGACACATGGGGAAAAAAATACATGCTGTATTTTCACTCATGTTCTCACAAGCCCAAATACTGAAAGTCAGTGCTGTTCCCCATGATTATCAAGTGAAAATTATAAATAAAATAATCATGATTATACATATATATTTGATAAACCTTTTTTCCACTTGAAAGGCTCTAATTACCCACTGAAATCTTAGTATAGATTTTATATTAATTTTAATAGCAGTGGAGTGATGGGAATTTTTATAACAAAGGCATGAAGATGCTGAGTATACTATGAAAGAAAAGTTTATAAATTCTACCTCCAAGATTTTAAAAAACATAAAAGTGTAATGGTAAATTTTCTGTTCAATTATCTGATCAGAGTAGTGGTGTTTTATACAGACACCGTCATGAGCAGTCACTCCCTCTTCCTCAGAGGAGGTGGGCTGCTTCTTTCTTTCCTTGAAAGGCTCCAGGGTTCGTGAAAGTTCTCAGAAAGGTACCAAGATCCTGGAAAAAATCCCAGGATTTACTAAAGTTCCCAGAAAGGATCTGGCCACCAGAATTGGGCTGGGATTGTTATATTGGAAATATTACTACACAACAGAAGGCAGCTATTGGGAACTCAAAAAGTTTTGAAGTAAATCCACAGCTTAAGCCGCTGGACAACTTGGGAAAATAAGACAAGAAATTCGGACCGTTGTGACTATCAAAATCAGAATCTAAGTAGGTACAAGTCAGACTATTAAAAGCCATCAAGGCATCTGCTGGGATTGAAATGAAGAAATCTTTCTGTGCAAGAAATAACAGGTCTGTTGCTAATGGGGATTCGCAGCCAAGGCTGCAAAAGTGGTGGACATGAGTCAGATGCTTAAAAGCTCTTAGCACACTGGTTACCCAAACAAGGCTCCTAAGCTAAGACAAATTGGTCATGGAAGAGGCGAGGTTAACACTAGGTCACTCCACAGCTTGAAGAAAATTACCATGCAGTAAGGTACACTGTTCAGCTCAGTCAGTCACTCAGGCATGTCTGACTCTTTGTGACCCCATGGACAGCAGCATGTCAAGCTTCTCTGTCCATCAACAACTCCTGAGGCTTGCTCAAGCTCATATCCTTCAAGTCAGTGATACCATCCAACCATCCCATCCTCTGTCATCGCCTTCTCCTCCTGCCTTCAATCTTTTCTAGCATTAGGGTCTTTTCCAGTGAGTCAGTTCTTCCCATCAGGTGGCCAAATAATAGGAGTTTCAGCTTCAGCATGAGTCCTTCCAATGAATATTCAGGACTCTCTCAAGAGTATTCTCCAATACCACAATTCAAAAGCATCAATTCTTTGGTGCTCAGCTTTCTTTATGGTCCAACCATTACATCCATATATGACTGCTGGAAAAACCATAGCTTTGACTAGACAGACCTTTGTAAACAAAGTACTGTCTCTGCTTTTTAACATGCTGTCTACATTGGTCATAGCTTTTCTTCCAAAGAGCAAATGCAGGATGCTTGGGGCTGGTGCATGGAGAGGACCCAGAGAGATAGTATGGGGTGGGAGGTGGGAGGGGATTCATGTTTGAGAACGCATGTACACTCGTGGTGAATTCATGTCAATGTTTGGCAAAACCAATACAGTATTGTAAAGTAAACTAAAGTTAAAATAAAAAAATTAAAAAAAAAAACAAAAAACAAAGAGCAAATGTCTTTTAATTTCATGGCTGCAGTTACCATCTGCAATGATTTTGGAGACCAAGAAAATAAAGACTGTCACTGTTTCCACTGTTTCCCCATCTATTTGCCATGAAGTGATGGGATTGGATGTCATTATCTTTGTTGTCTGAATTCTGAGTTTTAAGCCAGCTCTTTCACTCTCCTCTTTCACTTTCATCAAGAGGCTTTTTAGTTCCTCTTCACTTTCTGCCATTAATGGTGGTGTCACCTGCGTATCTGAGGTTATTGACATTTCTCCCAGCAATCTTTTTTTTTTTTTTTCCTCCTAGCAGTCTTGATTCCAGCTTGTGCTTCATCCCGTCTGGCATTTCACATGGTATAGTCTGTATATAAGTTAAATAAGCAGGGTGGCAATATACAGCCTTGACATACTCCTTTCCCAGTTTGGAACCAGTCTGTTGTTCCATGTCTGGTTCTAACTGTTCCTTCTTGACCTGCATACAGATTTCTCAGGAGGCAAGTAAGGTGGTCTGGTATCCCCATCTCTTGAAGAATTTTCCAGTTTGTTGTGATACACAGAGTCAAGGGCCTTGGTGTAGTCAATAAAGCAGAAGTAGATGTTTTAGAGAAATGCAAATCAAAACCACAATGAGGTACCATCTCACACCAGTCAGAATGACTGCTATCCAAAAGTGTATAAACAATAAATGCTGGACAGGGTGTAGAGAAAAGGGAATGCTCTTACACTGTTGGTGGGAATGCAAACTAGTACAGCCACTATGGAGAACAGTGTGGAGATTCCTTAGAAAACTGGAAATAGAACTGCTTATGACCCAGCATCCCACTGCTGGGCATAGACACCAAGGAAACCAGAATTGAAAGAGATACGTGTACCCAATGTTCATTGCAGCACTGTTTATAATAGTCAGGACATGGAAGCAACCTAGATGTCCGTCAGCAGGCGAATGGATAAAAGAGGTGTCATACATATACACAATGGAATATTACTCAGCCATTAAAAAGAATACATTTGAATCACTTCTAATGAGGTGGATGAAACTGGAGCCTATTATACAGAGTGAAGTAAGTCAGGAAGAAAAACACCAGTACAGTATACTAATGCATATATATGGAATTTAGAAAGATGGTAACGATGACTCTATATGTGAGACAGCAAAAGAGACACAGATCTATAGAATAGTCTTTTGGACTTTGCAGGAGAAGGCAAGGGTGGGATGATTTGAGAGAATAGCATTGAAACATGTATATTATCATATGTGAAACAGATCACCAATCCAGGTTTGATGAATGAGACAGGGGGTTCAGGGCTGATGCACTGGGATGACTCTGAGGGATGGGATGGGGAGGGAGGTGGTAGGGGGGTTCAGGATGGGGAACACATGTACACCCATGGCTGATTCATGTCCATGTATGGCAAAAACCACTACAATGTTGTAAAGTAATTAGCCCCCAATTTAAATAAATAAATAAAGAAGTAGATGTCTTTCTGGAACTCTCTTGCTTTTTTGATGATCTAATGAATGTTGGCAACTTGATCTCTGGCTTCTCTGCCTTTTCTAAATCCAGTTCTTGGTTCACATACTGTTGGAGCCTTGCTAGGAGAATTTTGAGCATTAGTTTGCTAGCGTGTGAGATGAGTGCAATTGTGCAATAGTTTGAACATTCTTTGGCACTACCTTTCTTTGGGATTGGAATGAAAACTGACCTTTCCAGTCCCGTGGCCACTACTGAGTTTTCCAAATTTGCTGGCATATTTAGTGCAGCACTTTTACAGCAATATCTTTTAGGATTTGAAATAACTCAGCTGGGATTCCATCACACCACAAAACCCCCAACTTAGAGACTCATCCCTCCTAGGTATTAATACGGCTCAGAGACCTAACACTTAGCCAAGGAAATAGGGTTCTTAAGTTTCAAAGAATTGAGCATACCACTTTCTGGCACACGTCCTTATTTTATATCTAGGAACTGTGGTAACGGAAGCTATAGATACCCACAGAAATGGTAAAATCTTACAAAGAAAACCTAAACTTAAAATGGCTATTATGGAGAATGTTCCATTTAGACAAATTTGTTCATTTAAGAAATGTACTTGAAAGCAGGGGTTTCAAATGAACAAGCAAATTAATTGTCATTCAAAAGCCAATGAAAAGCTTAAATATTCCAAAATAGCTTCATTGATAGCTTCACTGCAAAAGGCTTAAGAAAAACTAAAGACACAGAGGTATCTAAAACAAAAGACTAAGACTGATGTGACTCCTACTACTTCCTCTACCCTCCTTCTAATCTTCTGTCTGAATTGCCTTTCTACCTCAAAGAGACCAAAACATAACGAAGAAAAGTCCACCAAGTTAGTGGCTTGACAAATGCAACAGCTTCAAGACCAGAAATCAAAAACACCTGGGACTCCCCTGCTGCACCCTCCTGGGGTCTGCCATCTAAATCCTGGCCCAGAAACCAGTGCCTCATTGGCATTCAATGGAGACATTGGGGGAAAAAAAAAAGTTGTAAAAAGATTTTGTCAAATTCTTTCATACCAACAAAAATGTTTCCATATATATCTACCCTCAAAAAAGGGCTCTCATATGGGTCTGTCCCAGTATTCATGGGACTCTGAGGGATTTCCCCATGAACTGCTACCAGATATTCTTTTAAATAGCCAAGGGGAAATAAAAATTAAAAGTTATGGAAAATCTCACCAAATCCTGGTAGATACCAGGGCTACACTCTCTACTTTACATCCCACTAGCTTTGGAAGCCTACAGATGAGAAAACTGGGAGAAGTCAGTGAAGGGTGAGAATTCTTACCAGAGTCAGCCCTGATGGAGCTCTGCAGGGTTGGTGGACAAAGGAGATGATAAGGTTAGTCAGTATCTTGGAACCCATACAATGGAGGCTGGCCCAGTGGTCCAGTCTACATCACAAGACTAAACCCAAGACAGCCTGCACTTAGGAAATACCTGTCAGTGAATGCTAACATACACCAATCACAGTACTCCCGCTCAGCTAAGCTAGCTCATGGCACCCTAGAAAACAGGATCTGCTAGCCTTATAAGGAAATCCCCCACCTCCTGGCCAGTCATGCCCTGTTCTGCATTTCCTCTTCCAACACCTAAAAAACTGGCTCTTGTCCAAAATCCCCAGGGGAGAGTGCTCCACTGCTTGTGAGGCACTACTCCCCAGTTCATGGATTGCTTTCCCTTAGAAGGGAGGCAGAAACTGCTAGACAGTATGACTTTGAGAACTCAATTCCTTGTTTTAATTTCAATTTTTCTCTTCTTAAATAAACATCTCACTCTTTGTTCCAATTTCCTGGCATTCAGAGGCATGCTGCCCTGGTCTGGAGGACCATAAAACATTCAGACCCAGGACAAAACAATCATTAACTGCTGTTCAGTTTATCAAGAAAAAAAAAAACTCCAAGAAGACCAATAGCTCTTAGAACATACATTTGGCCCCTAAATAATAGTCTGGAGTCTTGAAAAAGTGTCAAGAGATGGTGTTGCAATGTCTGGAGAAACTGAGAACCTGGGGGATCCAAGAAAGTCATAAAATTGACAAACTGGTCTTTTGCAACATTTAAACTAATTGGTCAAAAATGACATATATTAAAGTCACGAGCCAACCAAAAATGCACAGGTCAGTATGTTAGGTAGTTAGAATAAGAAAAAAAGAGTCCAAAATAGCCGTGACTAAAAGACAAAGACAGGAAAAAGCCCATGAAAATAGAACAAAGGAAGGTCTGCGGACCAGAGTGAGAACCTCAGGAGAAACAATAGCCCTCCTGGCTAATCCAATTTACTAGGGCAGGCGCAGGGGGAGGAGAAAAAACATATACAAAGAGGAGACAAAATTGAGCTGCTCTCTTCTCTTTACTTCTTTTGGGTCAGCCCGACCTCACGCCTCAAGGATGTATTTTCCTTTGCTTGCCAAATAAAATTGAGCTGTAACCAAGCTGTAACATGGGTCTGCCATTTAATCTGAACTGTAACTGAGCTGTAACACTGGTCCATACGTTGCTTCAAATTTTTGCTGCGGCGAGACAGAACCAAGGAAATCACACACCCCGCCAACAAATACTAAAGATATGAAACTGCTGTAATCCCCGCCTTTCAGGGGCTCTTCACCTCCTCTCAGTGACTATGCTGAGGGCTTTATGTCTCTGTCTTCTAAAGTAAACTTTGCCTGTGTGAGTGTTTGTGAGTTTTCAAATTCATACTTTGGCTCCATGAACAGAACTCGGGTTTCACGCACATTTCAAAAGGATGTTAAACGTGTTACAAAATTGTTTTAGTTTTGTCATTTGATGGGAGGTACAATTTCACCTTGCCCCTTCCTCTGGGGTTCCCGTTAATCATTAATCCTTCCTATCCGAAGGAAAGCTATTGTCTTCCTGTGTCTCTCATTTGTGTCCTGAGTACTTGGCTTGCCTTTCTGTCTGCTCATGTAGGTTTTTGATTCTTGCATATGCAAGCAGCTCAGCTGCAAGTGTGAGGGGCCTAAAATACCGCTAGACAGAAATGTAGGTTTAACTACATTTACGGCCAGCATCCTATCAACTGCTGCCAGTTCTTTAGGGATCTAAGTCTGTCTTCCTTTTGGCTATCTTTGGGAGTAGATCTGGATATTGGGAGGAGAGTTTCTTCTGCATCCTCTCTGGGAATGCCTGTTTCACCTATGGGGCCATTCAATTCTGCCAGGAATGTTTACTATTTGTACCAGCTGAAATCTGACAGGATATTTGAAAGAATTTTTTAAAAAAGCTTAAATAGCTCTATAGTCATGAGTTAGTAAAATTGGAAGTTGATACTCTAGAGACTGATAGAAACATTTTTAAGGCCTTCTTCCCTAGGCTTAATGAAACTATGTAACCAGAGGGAAAGAAAACCTTTTCCAAGACAAGTGGCTGTAAATTTGGAACATAAGAATATTTTATTTCTATCTTAATGAAGATGCCCCTGATATAAAGAAGCAAATTGTAGATAACGTAATTAGATGGAAGGATCAGTGCCTTGGAATCATTCAGGTTGCAATCCTATTCTCTTTTATAGAACCAGAGGTGTGGCTCCAGAAGTAATTAAAAATCCACCTTATTATTTTTAACAACCTTCAGTCAGTTCAATTACTCAGTCATGTCCGACTCTTTGTGACCCCACGGACTGCAGCACGCCAGGCTTCCCTGTCCATCACCAACACCCGGAACTTACTCAAACTCATGTCCATTGAGTCGGTGATGCCATCCAGCCATCTCATCCTCTGTTGTCCCCTTTGCCTCTGGCCTTCCATCTTTCCCAGCATCAGGGTCTTTTCCAATGAGTCAGTCAGTTCTTCACATCTGGTGGCCAAAGTATTGGAGCTTCTGCTTCAGCATCAGTCCTTCCAATGAATATTCAGGAATGATTTCCTTTAGGATTGACTGGTTGGATCTCTATGCAGTCCAAGGGATCCTTAAGAGTCTTCTCCAACACCACGGTTCAAAAAGCATCAATTCTTCGGCGCTCAGCTTTCTTTATAGTCCAGCTTTCACATCCATACATGACTACTGGAAAAACCATAGCCTTAACTAGATGGGCCTTTGTTGGCAAAGTAATGTCTCTGCTTTTTAATATGCTAAGTTGGTCATAACTTTTCTTCCAAGGAGCAAGCATCTTTTAATTTCATGGCTGCAGTCACCATCTGCAGTGATTTTGGAGCCCCAGAATAAACTTTGTCACTGTTTTCACTGTTTCCCCATCTATTTCCCATGAAGTGATGGGACCAGATGGCATGACCTTAGTTTTCTGAATGTTGAACTTTAAGCCAACTTTTTCACTCTCCTCTTTCACTTTCATCAAGAGGCTCTTTAGTTCTTCTTTGCTTTCTGCCATAAGGGTGGTGTCATCTGCATATCTGAGGTGATTGTTATTTCTCCCGGCAATCTTGATTCCAGCTTGTGCTTCCTCCAGCCCAGCGTTTCTCATGATGTACTCTGCATAGAAGTTAAATAAGCAGGGTGACAATATACAGCCTTGACATACTCCTTTCCTGATTTGGAACCAGTCTATTGTTTCATGTCCAGTTCTAACTGTTGCTTCTTGACCTGTATACAGATTTCTCAGGAGACAGGTCAGGTGGGCTGGTATTCCCATCTCTTTAAGAATTTTCCACAGTTGTTGTGATACCAACCCTAAACTTCCCCTATTTATTACAAAGGCTTGTAGGTATTGTATAAATTCTAGCCTTAGGAAACAAAAGTTCTTCTTGGAGAACCAGCATTCTTTCTCTGTGTCTTTGAGATGCAAATATTCTACCTGGTCTTCTATAGTAATGAGGGTTCTCTCTTTGAAATGCAAACTTCAGGGAGGTCATTCTTATCAGAAGGGGGAAGAAGGGGAAATGCAATTTGGAAACTATCCAGGGACTTCCTTGGTGGTCCAATGGTTAAGAATTCACCTGCCAATGCAGAGGACATGGGTCCCTGGTCCAGAAAGATCCCAGGTGCTTCAGAGCAACTAAGCCCCTGCATCACAACTATTGAGCTGGAGTGCTGTAACTACTGAAGCCCTCAAGCCTAGAGCTTGTGCTCTGTAACAAGAGAAGCTCCTGCCTGCCGCAACTAGAGAAAGCCTGTGTGCAGCAAGACCAGGGAAAACTAAAATAAAGAACAAATAATTAAAATAATTAATTGAAAAAAGACACTAGGCAATTAAAAACCTTGTCTTCTCTACCAAAATTAGTAAAAAGTTTAAGTCATCTGAGCAGGTAACCTTAACTTATTCCATCTACTAGAAACACAACTTGGATTCAACTTTAAAAAAATAAATTAGTAAGTCTTGCATTATCATACCTGTCTCATGGCTACAATTTTAAGCTGAAAGATATAAGATCTTTTTTGAGTGTGTTGCTCTGTATGTTTATGAAACTGAACAGGACTCCATCAGGCCCTCCTGGGCATAAATGTCTTTCTGCCCTCCACTCCCACTTGTTTGTAGGAAATGAGCTTCATTCAGCCTCCTTGACCTTCCCTAATTTCCAAAGAACAGATTCAAGCTCTTTGCTAGGAAAGACTGAAGGCAGGAGGAGAAGGGGACAACAGAGGATGAGATGGTTGGATGGCATCACCAACTCAATGGACATGAGTTTGAGCAAGCTCTAGGAGATGGTAAAAGACAGAGAAGCCTGGTGTGCTGCAGTCCTTGGGGTTACAAAGAGTGGGATACAAGTTAGCAACGGAACACCATCAACAACAAATGAGGGAATGGAGTGAATACAGAAATAAGGGAGGATCAGTCAAGAAAAAAAAGTGCAACTTTAAGGCAGGGTCCTGGTTCCTCCTCAAGGAATATACATAACAATATCTTTGAACTATTCTGTAGGAACTAAAGCCTCCACCCAAGTGGAGGATGGTGACTTCAGGCTGAGCACAGATTTCTGGAACACCACTTTATTACTTACCACCAACCTATCAGAAAAAAGTCACAATATCCTGCAGCCCTCACCTCAAATTTTTCCTATAAAAACTTTTTTTTCTCAAAACCATCAGGGAGTTTTGGGTATTGGAACGTGATCTACCCATTCTCCTTGTTTGGCTCTGCAATAAATCATTCTCTTTGTCCAAAATCCTTTGTTTTGGTTTGTTTGGCTTCACTGTGCATTAAGCATTCAGACATGTGCTAACAAAAAGAGCTAAATTTGTTCACATCTATATAACTTTTGTATTTTTAAAACTCTTCTATTTTTTTCTACAGTTAAATAGATAATTAAGTATTATCTCATAATGACCTATGATCTTATTGATCAAATACACTTTTTGACATTTTGCCTACTTCCCCAAATCAAATTCTAAACAGTCTTTTTGACTTCAAAGTCACTTTGAGATTTCCCAGAGGACCCCTGGCAAATATCAAAGGATTTGTCTCTTACCCTGCTAAACTATTTTGGTTTATTTGATATGTTAAATTAAGTGTTGTTTAATCTTCTTAAATCATATTTGTATAGGTATATGTTATTAATATAAGTTTTCTAAAAATATATAACATTTCT
>SJYQ01000886.1:348186-360999 GCA_006410935.1 Redunca redunca
TTCTAAAATTGTTATTTCCTAGTATAATGTTATCAGTCATAATTCCAGTTATCATCTTAAAATGTGTTACAGAAACAAACAAATTCCCTTATCAATTCCATTGCCACAAACTCTTAATAGATCTTTAACAATGGAAATTTTCACATCTTTTGTCATTCAAGGACTGTTAATGTATCCTGATTCTTTTGCAAAAGCGAGATTGATGGAAAAGACCTACCAAGTATTCTTGACCACTGACACTGCTGCCAGTTTACAAGGTATCAAGACTTCGGTTCATATTTCACAACTGAAGAAGGCTCCACTTGCTATCTGATTCTGTGCAAATGCTGAAGATCTGAAAATCAAACTGACTAAGAAGAGAAGTAGCCCACATCTAGGCAGACTCTTCTTCCTAAGACATCAGATCAAGAGGATCAAGAATGCTGCTTTCTATTCCCTCTTCCATTTCTGACCATCTTTTTCTTAATTGTTATACTGTGAAGGTCTTTATAATTCTTTGTCTGCCACCTTCTTCCTTGCCCTGGTCTGCCCTAGTGACTCAGTTGGTAAAGTCTGCCTGCAAAGTGGGACACCTGGGTTCAACCCCTGAACCAGGAAGATCCCGAGGAGAAGGAAATGGCAACCCTCTCCAGTGTTCTTGCCTGGAAGATTCCATGGACACAGGAGCCTGGGGGGCTGCAGTCCATGGGGTCACAAAGAGGTGGATGGAACTGAGTGACTAACAGTTTCACTTTCCTTGCCCTGGCCTGAAAGGATAATGCTGTTGTTCAGGTATCTCTGGTTATGCAAAGGAGAGTTATCTAACCTCCAATAGACACACTACTGTGTTGGTGATCCTATAGTTCTTTCTGCCAGTGATAAACTACTCCCTGATTTCTAATGCCTCAGTTCCTCTGGAACACGCTCTGTGGATAAACAATTATGGAGAAATAGAGATATGGTTACACAAAACACATAAACAGGCCAACTGGTTTAAAGAAGTAGCCCCTCTTTGGGATCATTTCTTGGCTTACTTGATTCTAGCTGGCTTGGGTCATTGGGACTCTCGCTCAGGAATGCTCTCTAAACCACAGGCATAGTTTTATTGCTAATAATTATTATTGTCTCCCTAATATATTACATTCTTTCAAAAGTTTTAATGCATGAAGGCAGCCATTGATCAGCCTACAGACGGTTTCCGTCTGACTGGAATGAAAAAGTAGAACAGAAAAATGTAACCAGCTCTAAGAACAGGAGCCGGACATCATCTCTTGTGGATGACACACCCAGACCCAAAGAAGCAAAGGTAATCAAGGGTCACAGTGAGACCAATATTTCTGATCAAATGTCTTGAATGGTCAAGAGAATGATCATAAAAAGGAAACTTGAAATAACTTTATATGACCAATATGAAGCCAACTCTGCCGAGGGTACCACATCAACAGAACCAAAACTGAGATAATTTTTGTATTCCTATAAGCACTTAGAGCAGAAATACAGTATATTCAGTCAACCCAGATGCCACCCTAGCTCACTTCAGACAAAGCTGTCTATGTGGCCTCAGCAAAGCAGATTCTTTTCTATTTGTTTCCTTGTTCTATATTCTCCATCCTATAAAGGCTTCTTGCCTTGTGCCCCATTTTTTGGTTCTCAAAAAGGAGATTGTCTGTTTTATGAAGCATTAAGATTTGTTTGTATCAACTAAACTATCTTCTTTAATCATTCTTTTAACCAAAGGTAACTTATGAATTCATATAGGAATAAAAATAATATACATATAACAAGCCATTATCAATCTGTCTCAGAACTCATTTTGAGCTCCACTGCTCAAAACTACTTTCCCTATCTGTGAGGTGTTCACAAAAGGTGAGGTGAAGTCAGCGAGTCTTTAATTGAAATGAACACATGCTGGCATTTCATATTAGCACACAATCTGTCAAAATCTGCACTTTTGGCCCAACAAATATTTTCCACAAGATTTTAGTAAGCAATTTCTGTTAGCCTGTGCCTCAGAATGCAGTGGTTTGGGGATAGTTATTCTGATATCATTGTGTTTGATGAAGCAACCATTTACACATGACTTGGGGTATATTCCAGTATTTTCAGAGTAATGCAATTATTAATAGCATTATGAAGCTTTTCTCTACACAGGCATGACTTGTGTCTTAATGAAAATAAAGGAGAATCCTCTTTGTGGTACACTGTGCAATTGCCTTATTGTTGAATAATGTCAAGGAATGATACCTTAATGATTTGCAAGCATGAAAGTATAAAAATTCAATCCACTGATTGAATTTAAGGAAAATTCCATGAGGGATCCAACATAATAACCATAAGCATGACACATTTTAATATTTATGGGTAAAAGTTATAAATAGAATATATACTCACATTGTATAGAGCAAGGTATGAATTATGTACCATTTGAAATTTTATAAACATCACAGAGGTATCTCCAGAAAATGTCAAATCCTAAGAATTAATTTATTGTCAGAGTAATCAAGGTTAAACTACCCTAGGAGAGAAACAAAACATTTTCCTTTTAGCCTAGATAACAAGCCGAGCTTTAAGTCTGTGCACAGTGTGTGTGTGTGTGTGTGTGAGTGTGTGTGTGTGTTCATTGTTTGTGAGTAGGGGACATGTTTTAGTAACAAAATATAATAGTAAAACCGTTCTTCTAACCATTAACAATAGGACATGAACACTTGCCTGGAACCTTTCTATTGTGGAAAACTATCAAATCTCAAATTTGGGGGAATACACTGTTTTCCTTACCAATAGTTTTTTTTGCAGAGTGACGTTTCTAGTAGTATTGACACAGCACAACCATTAAAAAAGATTGGCCCAACTAACCACTACATTTTTTTCAATTTTGATCTAACCTCTGTTACCAAGGAAGGAAAATGGCAACTCTCCTCCTTCTTCATAACTGTAAATAAATTAGGTTTTAAGAAATTCCAGCTGGGATTTATTTGACTTTCCATGTCCTGTAGAGAGCTTGGCTTAAAATATAATCCAGGGACTTTCCTGGCATTTCAGTGGTTAAGGCTGTGCTCCCAGTGAGGGGAGTGGGTTGGATCCCTGTTTGGAGAAGGAAGATCTCATATGCCACCTAGTACGGCCAAAAATAAAAAAGAAAATGTAAGCCAGCTTGTACTGCTGCTAAAAGTCTCTGCATAAAATAAATGAATGAAAGTCCTCGGAATTTTTCTAAATCAGGGAGAATCTATTACATATTCAGAAGTAATGTTTTATTACTTAAGTATAATATCTAGTGAATCATTATTTAAATATCACTCCCATGTTTACCTGAAAATTCCTTTGTTTAGTATTCCAACTCTGAGGCATTTTATTTATTAACAAAATAATACATGTTTATTCATAAAGCATACTGCATTTACAATGGAAGAATTCTTACCTTGACAGCTATAAGCACGTACAAATCGGTGTTTAGAGGTTTAACAATAAGTCAACCCTAGTGATTTTAAACATATAGTGACAATGCTGTAGTATTATGCATTTTGAGTAGGAGAGAATTATGCAGCTAAAAATTTTAAATTACTCATTGTAGCCACTAGATAGCAGTATAAGTCTTTGGATGCTTTCAATATGAAATACAACCTGAACAATTTAAAAATTTTATGTTTCATAACAGCTTTCACTAAATCACCTCAAAAGGAAAAATCAGAGGCAAAAAGTCACTGTTACGGTATAAAGTATTTCTGAGTGTTGTCCCACTCTGATTTGGCATTTTTCTTTGTGAAATTAAACAAATAATTATCTAGTAAATTTTAGCTACAGTTAATAACTTGGGCTTCCCTGGTGGCTCAGACAGTAAAGAATCAGCCTGCAATGCAAGAGACCCAGGTTTGATCCCTGGAGCAGGAAGATCCCCTGGAGAAGGAAGTGGCTACCCACTCCAGTTTTCTTGCCTGGAAAATCCCATGGACAGAGGAACCTGATGGGTTACAGTCCATGGGATTCCATAAAGTTGGACATGACTGAGCAACTAACACTTTATTTTATTTTACTTATTCATTATGTATAAAAACAGCAGAATTTATTCTTACTGAATATTATATTTAACAATGCTGTCTGAAAAATTATTGTTAAGGATTATCATTCTTTAATATATACTGTACTTTCAGTGCTGTCATTAAATTACATCAACAAAAAAAAGTTGCTCATTTTAAAAATGTATGAGCATACTAGTTGCAAATAAAGTATTACCTTATACTTATATGGTAATCAAATGTAAAGGTTTAGACATTTGATTCAATGATGGACAGAGGTCACATTCTCCAAATTCCATACAAATGATAAAAGAAACAAAAATGAGAAGTATCTATAGCACTGTTGGAAAATATAAGATGTTGCTAGTGTGGCAGAGCTAACTGATGAATTGTTGAAGATTATAAAGTAGTTGGAATTCAATGGAAGGGAAAATTTCTAAAGTATATACAGTTGTCCCTTGATATTCATGGGGGATTGGTACCAAGACGCCCTGCAGATAACAATGTTTGTGGATGCTCGAGTCCTTTATATAAAATGGTGTGTACTGGCATAAACCCACACACACCCTCCCATACATGTGAAATGGTCTCTGTGTGCTTAGTCACTCAGTCTTGTCCGACTCTATGGCCCCATGGACTGCAGCCTGCCAGGCTCCTCTGTCCATGGGAATTCTCCAGGCAAGAGTACTGGAGTGGGTTGCCATGCCCTCCTCCAGGGGATCTTCCCAACCCAGGGATCAAACCCAGGTTCCTGCATTGCAGGCAGATTCTTTACCCTCTGAGCCACCAGGGAAGCCTGGTGAAGGCGTTGGCACATGAATGAATTCTATCTGCCAGTCCTCTCCAGGATATCTTCCTGTATGCTATATGCCTGGGAGAGCTGACTGGTTCTTACAGGGATTATTCTTTTGACAGACTTCACATCCTTTAACAATTTGGCTTACAGCTTTTATTAATCCTTTTCCCTTAAAAGACTCTTAGCAAGTTGGTAACCATTTTCAATTCCCAAATGGAAAGTTTGATGTAGAGCTTTAAGAATTTTCCACTGGGTGTTAGAGGATGATACAAGTTTTTCATCTTCTGCTTAAAGCCATCCAGAGGTGAGTACGCTATCTCCATGAGAGAGTGTTGAAGTTCCTTAGGTTTAATACTGGGGTTTTAAGTCAGTGGGGATTTTATCTCAAGGAGGGGAGCCTGAGTATTAAAAGTCTGGGTGGCTGCCTTTTTCGCGTGTTGGTTGGCTCGCCTATTTCCCTCTGCTAAGTCAGAATCATCCCTTTGATGGCCCTGGCAGTGTATTACTGCCACTTCTTTGGGTAGTTTTATTGCATCTAAGAGGCGCATAATATCTTGGTAGTATTTTAATGGGACTGCCATCTGAGGTTTTAAAGTTTCTTTCCTTTCAGATAGCAGTGTGAGCCTAAAGGACTAAGTACACATATTTAGAGTCAGTATAGATGTTCACTCTCTTATCAGTCCCCAGCTCTAGGCCCTGGTTAAAGCAATCAAGATGATCTAGAGAAATGATCTCTAGATTACTTACAATACCTAATATGATGTAAATAGTTGTAAATACAATGTAAATACTATTTAAATAGTTGCCAGCATGAGGAAAATACAAGCTTGGGAATTTTCTGTTTTTTTTTTTTTTTCTTTTAATAGTTTTGATCTGAGATTGGTTGAATCCTCTCATGTGGACCCATGGATATAGGGGGCTAATATTATGTGTGCTGAGGAATCAAAGACAGGCCAAGAACATGGGCACCAGGGAAGTAAAGTTTCTTTTCCGCAACATCATGGAAAAAGCTGTCTGGGAGCATGAATGGGGAGTCTAACAAGTAAGGGGATTTAGAGACTGTGGAACTAAGAGGATACACAGCCGCATGCAAGAATAGCTGGCCGTGGGGTTTAGTTACAGATTAAAGTTGGCCCCCTAATTTTCTCTGTATTAAATAAGTGATGCACCTTGGAAGATCCTACTTTGGGTACTGAAGTTGGAAGGAGACTCTGGCTATATATAAAGTATTTCAGGACCACTACAAAGCATTTATGAAATGAAATTACTTCTGTAACAAGAAGGGAGAGTTCCAGAGTTTAACATAAGCACTTATTTTGTAGTTGTAACAACTGTGTTCTGGGTCAATAAATATTGTAGTTCACACTTCTGTGAGAGACAATGCTAAGAGAACTTTGGTTTCCTTAAAAGGGCAATGTGGCAAAGCACAGACACTAAGTCTCTTACAGAATATTCTTCATTAGAAGTGCCAAGTTTCAGAATATCTTTATTTCTTGAACTGTACAATTTGGCTTTTCCTTTTCAAAACCTTAACAACTTAACTATTCATTACCATCATATTTAAAATAAGAAATATTTTTTACACAACGAATTTGTCAAAAAATTTAAGTATTACCAGGAGATTACTAAATTTTATTATTAGCTAACAGTTTTGAAAACGTGTGTGTGTGTGTCTGTGTGTGTGCATGTGCTAGTAACTTTAGTCACATCTCTTTGAGACCCTATGGACTGTAGTCTGCCAGGCTCCTCTGGCCATGGGCTTTTCCAGGCAAGAGTACCGAGTGAGTTGCCATTTCCTCCTCCAGGGGACCTCCACCCAGGGATTGAAACTGCATCTCCTGCGTTGGCAGGTGAGTTACCACTAGTGCCAACTGGGAAGCTCCTTTTGAAAGCTTATTTTGTGTCAAATATCATGCTAAAAAAACTGTTTAGATTTATTTTTAAATTTCATAAATTAATGACACAGGTAGTATACTATCATCATAAGACATGTAGTAAAATCAAGGAAATTATTACTGAGTTATAATCCAGTTATGTCAGTTTCCCAGTCTATGCCCATACAATTTGTGGCAGACAGAGTAATAGCTTTCAAACCCTGCCAAAGAGTTCTATGCCCTAATTCCCAGAACCTGTGAATATGTTACATTACATGGCAAAGAGATTATCCCAGATTACCAAAGTAGGACCAAAATAAGCACAAGTGTTGCTAAAAGGGAAAGAGGGAAGCAGAAGAGAAGCAGAGAGATGGCAGCATAAGGACTTAGCCCACTATTGCTGGCTTTGAAGACAAAGCGAGAAGCTACAAACCATGGAATGTGGGTGCCCTTTAGAAGCTGGAAAAGGCACGGATATAGATTCCTCCCTAGACCCTCCAGTCAGGACAGAGTCCCACCAACATCTTGACTTTAGTCAGTGAAGGACATTTTGGGTTAGTTAACTACAGCTCTGTAAGACAATAAATTTGTGTTGTTTCAAGCTATTAAGTTTGTAGTAATTTGTTCCAGCAGCAATAAAAAAACTAATCCACTATTATACTCTCATTTTCTTCCCCTCTCTCACCAAAACAAATTACTGAGTCCACTAACACACATCAGAGGTGCTTTGCACCATAATTACTGCATCTGGGAAATTTTCCTGTGATGACTTTACCTGAACCATAAAACCCTGAACCTTCCAAATGAGTTGTGCTTCATGAAGAAGCCCAGCTAATAACAAGTATCCATGAGAAAATAAGGGTTATACTCTCTGAGCACTGCTCATTGGTAAGAACTCTTGTTCTTCCATTACTGGGTTCAAGTACAACTTATGACTACACTAACATTCACCCTTCCGAAGGTCTGCCCACAATCATATGTTCACAAAGTACACGGCACCATGTTCCTCGGCTGCTGGACTCTCTCAGATGATGACCAAGAGCAATAACTAGGCACCCCTGAGAATCATCAAAATTATGTCTACTGAAATCACTGAGCCTGACTGTTGCCTCTTTGTATTTGAGGAGCAAGTTTGGTTAGTTCAGTTCAGTCGCTCATTCGTGTCCAACTCTTTGTGACCCCATTGACTGCAGCATGCCAGGCCTCCCTGTCCATCACCAACTCCTTGAGTTTACTCAAACTCATGTCCATTGAGTTGGGGATGCCATCCGATCATCTCATCCTTGGTTGTCCCCTTGTCCTCCTGGCCTCAATCTTTCCCAGCATCAGGGTCTTTTCAAATGAGGCAGTTCTTTGCATCAGGTGGCCAAAGTATTGGACTTTCAGCTTCAGCATCAGTCCTTCCAGGACTGATTTCCTTTAGCATGGACTGGTTGGATCTCCTTGCAGTCCAAGGGACTCTCAAGAGTCTTCTCCAACACCACAGTTCAAAAGCATCAATTCTTCGGCACTCAGCTTTCTTGAGAGTCCAACTCTCACATCTATACATGACTACTGGAAAAAACATAGCTTTGACTACATGGACCTTTGTTGACAAAGTAATATCTCTGCTTTTTAATATGCTGTCTAGGTTGGTCATAACTTTCCTTCCAAGGAGTAAGCATCTTTTAATTTCATGGCTGCAGTCACCATCTGTAGTGATTTTGGAGACCAAAAAATAGTCTGTCACTGTTTACATTGTTTCCCCAACTATTTGCCATGAAGTGATGGGACTGGATGCCATGATCTTCGTTTTCTGAATGTTGAGTTTTTTTTTTTTTAAACCAACTTTTCACTCTCTTCTTTCACTTTCGTCAGGAGGCCCTTTAGTTCTTTTTTACTTTGTGCCATAAGGATGGTGTTATTTACATAATCTGAGGTTATTGATATTTTCCCCAGCAATCTTGATTCCAGCTTATGCTTCATCCAGCCTGGCATTTCACATGATGTAATCTTCATATAAGTTAAATAAACAGGGTGACAATATACGGCTTTGATGTACTCCTTTCCGATTTGAAACCAGTCTGTTGTTCCATAACTGTCACTTTTGACCTGCATACAGATTTCTCAGGAGGCAGGTCAGGTGGTTTGGTATTCCCATCTCTTTTAAGAATTTTCCACAGTTTGTTGTGATCTATACAGTCAAAGGCTTTGGCAAAATCAATAAAGCAGAAATAGATGTGTTTTTTTTTTTTTTTTTTTNTTTTTTTTTTTTTTTGAATTCTCTTGTTTTTTGATGATCCAGGGATGTTGGCAATTTGACCTCTGGTTCCTCTGCCTTTTCTAAATCCAGCTTGAACATCTGGAAGTTCACAGTTCACATACTATCGAAGTCTGGCTTGGAAAATTTTGAGGATTACTTTACTAGCGTGTGAGATGAGTGCAACTGTGCGGTAGTTTGAGCATTCTTTGGCATTGCCTTTCTTTGGGATTGGAATGAAAACTGACCTTTGCCAGTCCTGTGGCCACTACTGAGTTTTCCAGATTGGCTGGCATACTGAGTGCAGCACTTTCACAGCATCATCTTTTAGGATTTGAAATAGCTCAACTGGAATTCTATCACCTCCACTAGCTTTGTTCATAGTGATGCTTCCTAAGGCCCACTTGACTTCGCATACTAGGATGTCTGGCTCTAGGTGAGTGTTCACACTATTGTGATTACCTGGGTCATGAAGATCTTTTTTGTACAGTTCTTCTGTATATTCTTGCCATCTCTTCTTAATATCTTCTGCTTCTGTTAGTTTCATACCATTTCTGTCCTTTATCGAGCCCATCTTTGCATGAAATGTTCCCTTGCTATCTCTAATTTTCTTGAAAAGATCTCTAGTCTTTCCAGTTTTATTGGTTCCTTCTATTTCTTTGCGATGATCACTGTATTATTCATTTTGAGAAATGAAATTGGAAAACAACTAACAATATGGAAGAAACTTTAGTTAGGAAACTAGGAGATGCAAATCCTGGTTCTGATTCAGGCATAAGTGGTTCTGTCACCATCAGCAGCTATTTAATCTCCTTAAGTGAAAGACAGCACACTGCAGAAGAGCAGCTGCTCTAAAATTTTGAGTCACAAGGCTCTTCCTCCTTGTGACAGAGAAATCCCAGGCAAGTGAAACAGATAGAGGCTGACGTTTTCTGGCTGAAGGAAGGAAGTACTGGCTGTCCTGGTGTCCACCCCCTCTGCTTCCCCTTGTGTCTGTCTCCCAGGCCCCTGCGGGAATGTGGAACACAATTTGAAAAAATCACTGCATTCTCAGCTCTCTCAAGTGTCTCTCATGGAACAGTGCTTGTGACAGACAGGATGAAAGGGAAGGATGCACAAGTTACGGTCTCTGTTACAATGCATACCAAGGGCAAGAATTTAGTTCTTTAAATGTCAACTAAATGAAGCAAAACAACTTATTTAGAAGGTGTTTCTTTCAGTATCAATGTAGAGAAAACTCTAGAAGAAACAATGTCAAAGGTAACTTCAGAATTGAAAATATAAATATAAAATGTAGAAATTAAATAAGACACATGAAAAATTCAGTCAAGCGCACAAAAACAGTGATTAAGTTTAAAAAGCAAAACACCTTTACAGTCCTCTCAGCATCTTTATGCTACTGCTACTAGCAACCACGCTTATTCCTCGCATTAACCCTCCAATCTACCCATATAAAATCTGTATTGTTCCTTAAGGGTAGGACTTTTTAGTGCAGATTCTGACCCTACATTTGAGAAGATGCAAATTCACTGAATTGGAAAATATCACCTTAAGGCTTGAGATTTTAATATTGAGAACAAATGTTTCCTAAATTATTAGCACTATAAACATCATTTTTGTATTATTTCCTCTTATTAAAATAAGAAGAAAATGACAGTAAGAGGAATCTTGTACAGTTCTAAAGAAGTATAGTTAGAAGGTTTTGTGTGTGTGCTAAGTAGCTTCAGTCCTGTCTGACTCTTTGTGATCCAATGGACTGCAGCCCACCAGCCTCTTCTGTCCATGGGATTCTCCAGGCAAGAATACTGGATTGGGGTGCATCCCCTCCTCCAGGGGTTCTTCCCCATCCAGGGATCGAACCTGCATCCCTTATGTCTCCTGCACTAGCAGGTGGGTTCTTTACCATTGGTGCCACCTGGGAAGCCCTTAGAAGGCTTCAGAACCACAGAAAAGTAGGTCATTTTAAAAACACAAATATACTTACATTTCTATATTTTATCCTAGGTAGCAATTCCTATGTCTGTGAATTTATTATAAAATTCTAGGTTTAAAATGCACATATATAATATACATATGACTTAGTTCTCCTTTTGATATTTAAAGGATATACATAATGTTACCTAAAAACAAAGTATGATAATGTTTGAACATCTCTATCTGTAAGAAATTTAGGAATTATGATCTCTAGGCACTGCTCAATGTTAATTAAGAACTCCATTCTTCTGAATATTGGGCTAAAGGATGACCCTAAAATATATGAGCTTTAAGACTTGAGCATCCATGGAGTAAGTGCATATGTTTGGAGCATAGAACCCATTGCACTAAGTTCTGGTAACACACTTAGCTTTACTCATTCTAGACATCAACATGAACAGATTAAATAGCTGGTTAAGTATTTTGAAACTTAAATGGATTTTCAAGAAAGAGGTACAAGACTTCTAAAAGGAGATGGGGAGCAGAATTTGAAAGACTATATCAAGACTTAGGGTTCCCTGGCAGCTCAGCTGGTAAAGAATCTGCCTGCAATGAAGGAGATTCTGGTTCAATTCCTGGGTAAGAAAGATCCCCTGGAGAAGGGATAGGCTACCTATTCCAGTATTCTGGCTGGAGAATCCCGTGGATAGAGGAGCCTGGCAGGCTATAACCCATGGAGTCACAAAGAGGTGGCTACTACTGAGCAGTTAAGAATATACACAGCACATGAAGACTTAGGGTTACCTAATAAAAAGGGTCATATGTATATGCCAGATGGAATTTTCTAATATTAAAATAAAACCTCCTCAATCTATGATGATGCCCAATCAATGATGATAACCCAAGTTGAGTGAGTAGATTTTAAAGCTGTGAGTTTTCTTTTTCTCAGCCAAAAATACTGTAAGCAAGACCCTTGAGCACTCAGAAGTTGTCTAAACTACATTAAGGATCTCATATCTTCAACAAATACAAAAAAGACATGTCAATATTTCAAGGCATGTAATATATATTCGAGCCTAGAATAACATGTAAGAATAAAACTGTGTACTCTGGACTCTATTTTGAATCAAGTTTGCATTATATTAGAGTATCTAAGACAACTATCATCATTAAAAGAATTTAGTAAGTAGCTATATATATCCTTGACTATATATAAAAAGTTACATGAATAATGTAAGTGACAAAAATTTGCCATCTTGGAAGAACTGACAAGTTAAGATTCAGTGGTTTAGTTCCATGGACAGCACCTGAAGAGATTGATGAAGACTAATTATGTTATGGTTCCTACATATTTCCTATTAGAATAAAAGAATCATGATTTCTGAATAGAAATTGCACTTTATGTGATTATTTAGTTGAATCTCAATGGGAAAGGAATACTAAAATATCTTAGACCTGGAGTCCTGGGTCTATTTTATATGAACCTCAAGCTAGTAGCAGCAATTTAAACTATTTTTTCTTGTGTACAACACATTGTCAAAACCATCCTGCTGTGAGAACAATGAAAAGATGTAAATGGAGAGAGATTTTACTTTGTGCTTTCTATTCATATATCTGCATCTTAAATGTCTGCCAGAGCCTTTGACTAAGAAGGCAACTAAAGCAAGACAAACAGGTCAGTAACCTGACCTCCTTTCCCCATCTTGCTGCTTTACCGTGCATGGCAAAGCTTAAGAAAGTGAATCTCAGTACCTTTAAAAATTTGAAAATTATAGAAATAGGCAAAGAAGATGTACTCCAGCCTCAGACGTCATTAGAAAACAAACAAATGAGAAACAAGTATTTAACATTAAGATACTGGGGAGATTTTGAGTGATGGAAATTTATAAATAGTTTTCTCAGAAAATAATTTATTCAATTATGTCTACTTACATGGAGTAAAGAGAAATTCTAATTACTGGCTGCTTTCTTTCTTAGTTATAAACTTTTAGTATGAAA
>SJYQ01000886.1:361026-380496 GCA_006410935.1 Redunca redunca
CACTAGCTAAATATTAATTTATCACATGGTCTTAGTCCTGGAGAATTTTTTCTATGTAGTTACCATAATGACAATTGTGGTCCATATGATGAATGCTGATAGAAGTATAATAACAGAAGCTGGGAACATTAACCAATGTTAATATTTGAGCTCAAGTTATAAAGATGACTTGCAATTTTCCAAGCATTTTAAGGTACGCAAACTGATGAATAACAAATTCAATGCAACAATGATTGAGAGCACAGCGCTTTGCAAGATAATTTCAGAAGAAGCTGGATCCATATGGGCCAGAAAGATTACTGAATTGTGTATTAAAGTGATTAACAATAGCTGTTACAGGATGTGTGTGTGTGTGTGTGTGTGTGTGTGTGTGTGTATCTGTGTCTGTGTGTGTGATTCACTTGTAGTCCAAAATGTTACTGCAAGTTTTGGTGGTAAGGGTCTCTGGTAAAGGTTATCTTTTGGGGATTTGGCTACTTTGAAGATCATTTAGGTGGAATATATAGGATATGATAAAGTAGGATAAGACTTGTAGGAGGGAAGCTAGGTCAGACACTGGCAGCATCATAGGAAAACAGAGGTAAAATACAGAAAAGACTTCTAAGATAGAATAAACCAGATTTGGTTACAGAGTGAATACTGAACTGAAATACAGAGAAGGGTAGAAAATGACTGAACATTTTACTGAGAGAATGTACCAATGGTGACACTATTATATAGAGTCAGGAACATGTCAGTTGAAGCAGGATTACATATGAAAAAAGAAAAAGGAGAGCAGTTTGGACATGGTAAGTTGTTAGCATCGGCAGGACGTCTGAGTGGAGATGTCCGGTGGGAGAATGAAGCCACAGATCTGAATCTTAGACAAACACACGAGGTGTGCTTTTTAGGAGAAGAGCTTTCAACAGTCTACAGCAATGAGATTAGAAGCAAACACCCAAAGAGATGTCATGGAGTGAAATGAGAAGAATCCTGCAGATCTGAGTCCTCCTAAGTCTATGAACAGAGAAGGCAATGGCAACCCACTCCAGTACTCTTGCCTGGCAAATCCCATGGATGGAGGAGGCTGGTAGGCTGCAGTCCATGGGGTCGTTAGGAGTCAGACACGACTGAGCGACTTTACATTCACTTTTTCACTTTCATGCACTGGAGAAGGAAATGGCAACCCACTCCTGTGTTCCTGCCTGGAGAATCCCAGGAACGGGGGAGCCTGGTGGGCTGCCGTCTCTGGGGTCACACAGAGTCGGACACAACTGAAACGACTTAGCAGCAGTAGCAGCAGCAAGTCTATGAAAAATTAAAAAACACTACTTTCCCTGTTGGCAATCAAAATACTATCTTTCTCATTCAATTGTTGTAGGGATTAAATTAGTCACATGAAGAATTTAAAATACTAGTCTTGGTATCTGACAAAGGGGAAGAATTTAATAAATGGTATGTGTAACTACTATATGAATGATAAGAAGAATGGCAATCACCAGTTGACTGAGTGCCTTTGACCAAGTGGGAAGGTCTCCACTGTCCTTGACATCTACCTCTGGTTTTTACTAATTTTGCTCTGTTCTACAAGCAACGCTTTTCCCCACACACTACACATAATTGTTCTGTAGTGATTTCCCTTAAGTTAAAGGCAACTGCCCCTCGCACTGATTGCAAATTCTAGACAATTATTCTTCATAGTGCTGTGCCTATTGCCTGGGATTGTAATGGTCTCTCAGAGAATTCTAATGATAATATTCTTTATCAAGTGATTGCTTTGTCCATGGTTGCCACATTAAAAAACACAAAATTAGAGTGAAAATGAAAGCCAGAAATCTATGACAAATGTAGCAATACTTTTTGTGACAGAAAGAACAATGTATCAAAAAGAGCTTTCATGCTGTTGTATAATGTACCTTTGCCTTAAATTAGATTCCTCTAGGTGTTCAGTTAATGTGGAAACAACAAATAACCATTTTATCTCCTTTCTTGAATTTTGCTATTGCACTGACCACTACTGATACATTTTTTTGTTCTACCCAGGCTTCTCTCTGTTAAAAAAAAAAATAAGCCATTTTATCATGAGATAATACATTAATAAAAAACAAGCTGGTTTTAAAGTCTTGTTCAATTTTTTTTTTTCATTTAAATGAATCACTGATGAATTCATTTCAGACAGTGGTGCTGATTTTGCCCATCTACTCAGTAAGTCTCTGCTGGGTGTAAAGAATATGCCCCCAGGAATTTGACAGCATGGAAACAGAAGGGCTCTTCACTCTAAAATTATGTAAAGAGCCTAATCTGAGATACATAAAATCTTGACACTAACGTAAAAACATAGATTGGCCTTATGAGCACGGCAAAACAAGACCAAAACTAAGGTCTGACTGGGTCATTCAGAAGAATGGATGCAGGCAGAGTGCCAGTCAGATAAGTTTATTTCTTCAGGAGACAGACGATCCTGACAGAGACTGACTCTATCTCAGTGACAGATACTATGTAAAGTCTGAAGACTGATATCTCTGGGTATGGCCTGATGCCATTAAACATACTATGTACTTTTCTTGTTCTGATGGCATGATCATTCAGCTACCTCCTGGTGATAATTTGGCTTCTTGTAAGTTTGGCTTCTTGTGAGAAGGGAACATTCTGACCAGAGGAGGCATATCTTCATCATCTATCCTCTTGGCAAAGATACGTCTCAATATAAGTTAATAAATGAGGTAATTTAGTTATAGTTCATTTTATATGAGTGAGGTTGTGTGAATCTGTTCAAATCATCCTTTATGTGATGACAAAAACCAAACTTTTGAGGCTGCAAAGTAGCATCTCAAACCAAAGGCCAAGGAACGTATGGTTCTATGAAGTTTCTTGGGAGAAAGTCAACAAAGAAACTATCCCTCTAGTCATCCCTACAACCAAGGCCACTCAAGCATCAAAGCTGATCAATGGAATAAAGTATAAAGGGATATTCAGTATAAAGGAATATTGGCATTTTACACAGGTTTAATTTCAGCATTATAATAGCCAACACTTACGGAATCTGAGAAAAATTAGACTGTTTATCTCAAGCAGTTAGTAGAAGTTGCAGTTTTACAGGCCTGAACACTTCTCAAAGCACAAGTATTTATGACTTCCCCAGCCAGAACATGGGTTTCCCTGGTGGATCAGACAGTAAGGAACTGAAAGTGAAAATGAAAGTCGCTCAGTCATGTCAGACTCTTTGTGACCCCATGGACTATACAGTCCATGGAATTCTCCAGGCCAGAATACTGGAGTGGGTAGCCTTTCCCTTCTCCAGGGGATCTTCCCAACCTAGGGATCAAACCCAGGTCTTCCGCATTGCGAGCCGATTCTTTACCAGTTGAGCCACAAGGGAAATCTGCCTGCTGTCCAGGAGGCCCAGCTTTAACACCTGGGTCAGTAAGATCCGCAGAGAAGGGAACAGCTACCCACTCCAGTGTTCTGGCCTGGAGAATGCCATGGACAGAAGCGTCTGGCGGGCTTCAGTCCATGGGATCGCACAGAGTCAGACAGGATTGAGAGACTAGCTCTTTCCCTTTCAGCCAGAACCCTGTGCCCAATCCTTAGTTCTCTCCCTTCCCTACTGTGACCTGTAGTAAAACATGATTCTAATGTCTCCGGAAACAGCTCTATTACTTGGTCTAAAAAACATTTTTAAAAGATACTCACCAAATATAAATTATTTTAGATATAACTGATTACTATCTCATTCACTCAAAAAAAACTCTCTTAAAATGCAGTATTTAAAACCTTATTTTAAGAGAGTGAAAATACACAGATTTTAACATAGTTCATTTATTCTTTTCTCTACCATCCATTGAAAAATCATAGCACAGTGGTTGAGTAAAGACTCAGAAAAAAAAGACTCAGGAAATTTCATAAAACTGTTTTGATCCATAATTATTATTTTTCACCTTAACAGAATGCATTATATATAATTAAAAATTAGTTGAAGTACATTAATTTTAAATAAAACTGTGATAGGAATAAAATTAAGTTATTCTGATCATGTGTAAAGATGGAAAAACAACCATAATGAGTCTGATCTCTTAAGTCTCCCAGTACTAATTATTTTCAGAAAAATTGTATGTACCTCTGATTACTGCTATTCAAGAGTCCATTTCATGCAGTAAACAGGATTAGAATAATCTAACAAACACATACAATTTTGTTTTTAATTTGTAGTTTTCAACAATTACCAGAATGGGAAAGCCAAACCTTTTTGGTATTTTTTGCAAGTGGTAAGTATTAATGTTTAATGCTTATAATATCTTTGAATGGCCACAAGAATATACACAAAGGAATTTGAAAATCAGATACATCTTTCAGAACCATTGCATTTGTAATCTTTCATTTTAAGATCAGGTGGAACACTACGTTGTACATTGTGAGGTTAAAAAATTTAATGATTCACATAGTTCTATTTCTCAAAATAATTCTTGGATTTTAAAATGACTACTTTGCCATCATTGCGTATTGATTTTGAAGAAGAATATTAATTTTGCCTGAACGTACTGAGGGGGAAAACTGACATATATTTAAAAAATGGATACCACATAATAAAAACAGAAGAAACTTCAGTTATCTCTCAAACATTCTTACTTGTGACAGGTGGAAATGTGCCTGTTGTTAAGGTTTGGTACCAAGTTGTTTTCAGTATATATACATATATATATTATATATATATTTGGTATCACTTATACAGCAATTCTTTCCTCAATTAAAAATTATGAAATGAGATTTTAGCCTACTGGTCTTTTCTACTTCAATAATTATATATTNTTGCATCCTTCAATCAAAACATGAAGCAGTGTTGTGTGCATCTCAGAACCTCAATATTATTCTTGTGGGTGGTTTTGTTGCTTCCAAAATAAACCCTTATTTTGGTCAGCAAATAAGCTATTGCTTGAATTCAATGACTAGTAAGTATGCATAGGGACAAACTAGGTTGTGTTGAATGTGGGTATATAAAGTCATTTCTGTTTCAAAATATATCTTTACAAATAATATCAATAGCTATATTTTGTTAAGTATTTATTTTGACAGCCAGATACTGCATTAACAGCTTTATAGGTGTGTTTTCTCATTTAATTCTAATAAAAGTTTTATAACAGAGCTCTTATCCCACCCCACTCCACCCCGACAGCATGATGGGAAAACAGGATGTCTAGAGATTAAAATGTTTCACCTAAAGTCACGGTGCTAAGGAGTGAATTTAATTCATCCTCATTTTTGTGTACCTCCCAGTATGCGCTCTTAAGGATGACTGCACTGTATTCAGATCTGTTAACAATGTCTCCACACACTATATATTTGTTGCATCTATGCATAAACACAGGTAGGGTGTATTGAAAGAAAGATTTGTGTAAGTTTCAGAATCATTGCCATTATTTTGTATGAACACCTCATATATTAGTGATAGACACAAACTGAATTTCTAAATTTCTTTCCATTCTTGGGGATGTTTTCAAAGAGCCCAGGGAATTATTACAACAGCAAGATACATGCAACATGGAGCAAAAATTTAGGTATTTGATGACTGAGAAATAACTAAAATCTCCCCAGAATATTATCTCTTTTCTTATAGGCAACAATTTACAATGTAGCAAAATTATGAAAAAAGTGCTCATAATGTTTAAAGTAAAGAGGCTTCTAAAGAAACAAAGCATGTGTATTTAGAATGATATCTCTTCTAAAATTGTCCTGCCTATATTACTCTATTTTGGGAAATAGAAAAATAGAAGCTATAAAGGATCACAGGGAAAGCAGAACAATGGGTGGGTGAGGGAAGCTTATGGGTGAGCAAGAGGGACACAGAAAAATATATTCTCCATTCAAACTCTCTGCTTGCATTAAACCTTTGCGCCTCAAACAGAATCTATCACTGAGTCTAGGAGGGGGATTCTCAGTACATTCATTGTTCCCTGCTCTCTAAATTGTGACAATGATCAAAATGCCTGTGTGAAATTCTTGACAAATGGAAAAAGAATTCTGTCACAGAGCTTCTAAATGGCTATTAGAAATATGTGTGAGTTGTATTGTCAGACTGGTTTAGATTCTAAGTCCTGGTGGGGGAGAGACTGATGTTTTTCCTCGAGGCTGACAGACTATACTGCAACACTTAGTAAAAACAGTAGCAGAAACATAGTGGAGGCAAATGAACCCCTCAATACCAGATTACACACTCGCACAAAGCCCTGTACCTTTCATGCAATTCCATTACCAGTGTTGGTATGAGTTTCAGGGGGAGCCTGCACTGAAAATTTATTTTCTGTGATACACATTCTGGTATAAAATGTTCACATGAAGCAAATAAGATTATTCACAGTAGACTTCTTAGTGGCTAATAAAATTAATCATTCTCTTCAGTGACATTAATCAGTAGTTGTTCCAATATGCTTGAACAAACAGAGCACCTGACTGTAGATTAACTGCACCTAAGATGGCTTGTGAATATTAGCGTATCACTTAACCATATGGTAAATTAGACTTCTCTCTTGTAATTCACCGGAATGAAGTCAAAATAATTAGAAATCACTCTCAATAACTGCAGTTGCACACAGCAACTAAGCCACTGAAATGAAACGGTTCTCAGAAATTTCTGTTTTGCAGGTGGGTTCCAATGACAGGCTACAAACTGGCTGCTGGTGTTAAACATTATCATGTAAAATGGGCTTGCAGAATGAATGTTAAACTGTGAGGTTGTTTGCCATCTGCTTTCTCTATTGATTTGACTTTGGAAGGTTTTCTTTTTTGTTCAAGAAGAAAACCAGATCATGTCCTGATCATGAGGGTTGCCAAAAATGTTATACACATTTCCTTATAAGAGGCATCCATTGGAGGGTGATAGAAATCAAATGTCAGTTTATTCTTTCCAGGGATGTGCTCTATTATATCGAGAATTTTAAAACAATTTTAAATAGTTAATAGCATAAATATGAAGATACAATGGATCAGTGCTTCTCCATATTTTAAATATGCTTCTGAATCACTTGGGGACCTTGTTAAAATGCAGATTATGATTCAGCAAGTCTGGTGTGGGGAGCTCAAGAGCCTACATTTCTAACAACTTTCCATGTGTGGCCAAAGCTGCTGGTCTGTGGATCACAGTTCAAGAAATAAGGCTGTAGATGCTCCATTCTCTACTAAACAAATAGCAGTGGTCACCAAAATGTGACATTTGCAATGTTTTCTTCACTAGAAGCAGTAGATAGATGTTTTTCTACTTATTGACTTTCTGGTCTTTGAACTTTGTTGAGAATCAAGGATTACCTTTCCCAACTCAAACCCTCTATGTCACTAACCTCAAATGGCAGAGAAGTCTTAAAGTTCTATTTATTAATGCATTTACTCCATAGAAAAATTGTCATCTGGACTAAGTGAGATACAAGAAGTAGACATACATGGTTTCTGAACTGATGAATCTTTTATATAGTCTAGGTGAAAAGATAGATAAAATCTATAGAAATGTGTATTTATTCTGAAAGAGGTTGCAGAATACTAAAGATGCCAGAGGATCTAACTGGGTGAGGCTTCCCCGAGAAACTGACATTTAGTTAAGCTCTGAGATACACGGAGGTGTTATTCAGGAGAGTGGGAGAAAGTGTTGAGTAACCAGGAAATGCATCCACAATCTTTTCTGTCATGCATGAGACAATGAGCAAGTCAGTGGTGCAGAGACGGGACTGGAATGGTGAGGAGAAATCCTGTCCTGGAGACGTTACATGGCAGTCAAAGACTTTACAGTGAAGCTAAACGTAAAGGAAAAAATGTTTTCAAGTATAAGCATTGTAGGACACACATTTTGAAGCACTCTTTCTTGCTGCAATGTACTGGATTGATTAGGACGATAATGGATGTGAAAATTAGGCTACAGAAGTGCCCCAGGCCAAAGATAATGGAATTCAGAAAAGGCGGTGGTAAAGGAGATGGGGATGTGCTGCGCTGTACTTAGTTGCTCAAGTCGTGTCCAACTCTTTGCGACCCCATGAACTGTAGCCTGCCAGGCTCCTCTGTCCATGGGGATTCTCCAGGCAAAAATACTGGAGTGGGTTGCCATGCCCTCCTCCAGGGGATCTTCCCAACCCAGGGATTGAACCCAGGTCTCCCGCATTGCAGGCGGATTCTTTACCATCTGAGCCATCAGGGAAGCCCAAAATGGGGATGGAGAGACAATTATATTTGGGAGGTGTTTTGACTGATTCAGCATAGGAAGTGAAAGAGAAAGAGAACTCAGTGATGTCTCCTGGGCAAAAGCAATTTTGGTAGATGGTGGTACCATTTGCTGTTAAGGGAACACTAAAGGAGAAACAAGTTTTGTGGGTAACATATGAATTTTGGCAATTTTTGTTATAGAAGTCTATTAAAGCCCCGCTGGAGTTTTCCTACTGTGATCATTAGACTATTGTGCAAAAGAAATAAATTCTTTGTTGAAATAAAAACTTCCTGTTTAATGTTCTTCTGTTACTTAGTCAATAATAACTTTGTACAAACAATAAGTTAATCTTTTTATAAGAAGGGAACTTAGAACAAAAGACATAGACTTGAAAAATTACACAAGGATGGTGATAAAATTGTTCATAAAAATTAGATATCTCGGTTTAATAACTATTCCCCTATTTTACTTGTGAGTTTGATTTCTTAAGAAACAATCGTGGTAAAATATGGCAACATCTCAGAGAGGTGTCCAAACCCTCACCATATGGGTTATCATTGATCTATGTATTCGATATTAAAGTCACCTTTATTATTCAGAAATTTGGGGCTTTAACTTTTTTAAACTGGAAACTATAGTCATAAGGATCTTTAGTAAGCTACCTTATATACTATAAATCTGTGCTGATATTATAGCTATAAANTAAGCATACACTGATAATAACTAATCATACTACACTGGCTGAAAGAAGGGTATCCAAATATACTATTCATACCTAATATGGACTTTATCATCAGCTATGATACAGTAAATATTTAAACTCCATTGTCTTGCTTCAATTGAGGAAGCTTTACTGCCCCAGCATTTCTCAAGTTGCATGCTGCTGCTGCTGCTGCTAAGTTGCTTCAGTGGTGTCCAACTCTGTGTGACCCCATAGATGGCAGCCCACCAGGCTCCTCTGTCCCTGGGATTCTCGGAGTGGGTTGCCATTTCCTTCTCCAATGCACGCCTGCATGCTAAGTCACTTCAGTTGTGTCCGACTCTGTGCGACCCCATGGACAGCAACCCACCAGGCTCCTCTGTCCACGGAATTCTCTAGGCAAGAGTATTGGAGTGGGCTGCCATTTCCTTCTCCACAAGCTGCATGAATCACATGTAATGTTAATAGAGAGATGGTATGGGGTGGGAGGTGGGAGGGGATTCATGTTTGGGAATGCATGTACACTCGTGGTGAATTCATGTCAATGTTTGGCAAAACCAATACAGTAATGTAAAGTAAACTAAAAAAAAAAAAAAAAAAATGTGCTAATAAACATTCTCAGCGGCACTTCACCCAGTTGTGGCTCCCCAGAAACAATTGTCACATTGATAGTAGTTTTTCAAAGCAGGGTGTGAGTTTTGTATCGACACATATAGCTCATATATTAGATATATAGTGAAAGTGAAAGTGTTAGTTGCTCATCAGTGTACGACTCTGCGATCCTGTGGACTGTGTAGCCTACCACGCTCTTCTGTCCCAGGAATTCTCCGGGCAAGAATACTGGAGTGGGTTGCCATACCCTCCTCCAGGGGATCTTCCCAGCCCGGTGATCAAACCCAGATCACCTGTATTGCGAGCAGATTCTTTACCGTCTGAGCCAGAGGTAAAGAATCCGCCTGCAATGCGGGAGACCTGGGTCCCATCCCTGGAGAATTCCATGGCAGGTCGCAAAGAGTCTGACACAACTGAGTGACTAACACACAATATGAAATACTACATTGTCACAGGAAGTTGAAAAAAATGTACTGGGGTTTATGACAGTGGTGCAGGAAGACACAGAACTCAGTTCTTCCCAAAGACACACTGAATCTACACCTACATATAGAGTAATTCCTCCTGAAGATGAACTGAGGGCTAACTGAATAACTTATGCACAACAAATGAGAGAGGGACCCCAAAGAGACAGGTAGAAGAGACAGAGATAAGGTATCAATGGAAACCTCACCCTATTGCCTATAACTGCAGGGAGGGATATCCCTGAGGGGCCCACACACAGAGTTGTTTCAGAAAATTATCAAACTCTAAATGAAAAGACCAAGAGAAAAAGAAGAGAGAAAAACTACAAAAACCCAGTAAACCAAAACAACCCAAGTAGTTTGAAGGGCATCTAGACTACACATGAAGGAAACCATTTACTAACTTTAGCACATCTGCCAAAGGAGCACAGAACTGCTAGAACTATCCTCGGGGTTGGAGGTCAGACTTCTCAAAAAAAAGTGATGGCACAAATAAATAAAATAAGAAATGAAACAGGAAAAGTTACAAATCATACCATAGAAATACAAGGAAGGAATCATAAAAGATTACTTAAAAAATTATATGCCAATAAACTGGACAATCTAGAAGAGACAGATAAATTCACAGAAACACACATCTTCCAAGGCTGAATCAAGAACAAATAGAAAATATGAACAGAGGGATTTATTACTAATAAAACTGAATCAGTAATAAAAAAAACTCCCAACAAACCAAAGTCCAGAACTAGACAACTTTATACATGAATACCAGCAAACATTTAAAGAACAGTTAACACAATTTGTTTCAAAGTATTTCAAAAACTTGAAGAGTGAAGGAATGATTCCACATTTTTTGAGGAAGTCATCACCCTAATACCAAAACCAGACAAAGTATAAGAAAGAAAGAAAAGTACAGCCCAGTATCCCTGATGAACACAGATGTAAAAATCCTCAATAAAATATTGTCAATCTGAATTTGATAATATATTAAAAGGATCATATAGTGTGATCAAGTGGGATTTATTTCAAGATGCAAGGATGTTTCAGTGTTCACAAATCAATCATTGGTAGATACCACATTAAGAAAACAAAGGATCAAAAGTATATGATTATCTCAATAGATGTAGAAAGAGCATTTGACAAAATTCAACAAGCATTTATGATAAAAATTCTCAACAAAGTGGGTAAGGAGTTAACATGCTTCATAATAAAGTCCAGATATGACAGGTCCAAATGCTAATTATACTTAATGGTAAAAAGCTGAAAAGTTTTCCTCTAAGATTTAGAACAAGATAAGCATGCCATTCCTGCTAATTTTATTCAACATAGTATTGGAAGTCTTGCCCAGAGAACTTAGGCAAGGAAAAAAAAAAGGCATCTAACTTGAAAAAGAAGAAGAAAAACTAGTTATTTGAAGATGACATGATACTATATGTAGAAAACTTAAAGACTTCACACACAAGATACAAAATCTATTAGAACTAATAAATTCACTAAAGATGTAGGATACAAAGTTAATATACATAAATATTTTGTATTATATACACTGATAATGAACTATCAGAAAGAGAATAAGAAATTAAGAAAACAACCCCATTTACTATTGCATCATAAATAAAAAAATTCCTGAAATAAATTTAACCGAGGAGGTGAAAAACCTGCACTTGGAAAACTATAAGACACTGATGAAAGAAATTACAGATGACACAAGTAAATGGGAAGCTACACCATGCTCATGGATTGGAAGCATTAATATTCTTAAATACCTGTATTACCGAAAGGATTCAATGTAATCTCTGTCAAAATACATATGGCATTTTCCCAGAACTAGAACAAAAATCCTAAATTATGTATGAAACCACCAAAAAAAAAAAAAACCCTCAAATAGTCAAAGTAGTCTTGAGGAAAAAAAACAAAGCTGGAGGCATCATGTTTTCTGATTTAAAAATATACTACAAAACTATAGTAATCAAAACAGTATGGTACTGGCACAAAAACAGACACATGGATTGAAGGAACAAAAAAGAGATCCCAGAAATAAATCATCTTATATGATAAATTAATCTAGGACAATGGAGGCAGGAATATACAATGAGGAAAAAGTCTCTTCAATAAGTGGTATTGGGGAAACTGGGCTATATATAAAAAGAAAGAAATAATACCACTTTATTATTGACACACCATATACATAAATTCAAAATGGATTAAAGACATATATAGACTTGAAATGATAAATGTCTAGAAGAAAATATAGGCCATATGCTCTTTGACACAAGTCAGAGCAATATTTTTTGAATCTCTTATCTTTAGGCAAGGACAAACAAAAGCAAAAATAAACAAATGGAACTGTATCAAATTAAAAAGATTTTGCATAGTGAAGGAAACAATAAAATGAAAAGGCAACTTAGTGAATAGAATAAAATATTTGCAAATTATATATTCAATATTGGGTTAATATTAAATATATATAAAGAAGTCATAAACAATAAAAATAATCATACTAAAAAATGGACAGAAGACCATAACAGACATTTTTCCAAAGATGACAGACACAAGGCTAATAGCCCCAAGAAGAGATGCTTGACATAACTAACACCAGGGAAATATAAATAAAAACCACAATGAGGTATCATCTCAGACTTGTTCAGTTCAGTTCAGTTCAGTTGATCAGTCATGTCCGACTCTTTGCGACCCTACGAACCACAGCACACCAGGCCTTCCTGTCCATCACCAACTCCCAGAGTTCACCCAAATCCATGTCTATTGACTCAGTGATGCCATCCAACCATCTCATCCTCTGTCGTCCCCTTATCCTCCTGCCCTCAATCTTTCCCAGCATCATGGTCTTTTCAAATGAGTCAGCTCTTTACATCAGGTGGCCAAAGTATTGGACTTTCAGCTTCAACATCAGTCCTTCAAATCAACACCCAGGACTGATCTCCTTTAGGATGGACTGGTTGGATCTCCTTGCAGTCCAAGGGACTCTCAAGAGTCTTTTCCAACACCACAGTTCAAAGGCATCAATTCCTTGGCACTCAGCTTTCTTTATAGTCCAGCTCTCACATCCATACATGACTACTGGAAAAACCATAGCTTTGACTACATGGACCTTTGTTGGCAAAGTAATGTCTCGGCTTTTTAATACGCTCTCTAGGTTGGTTATAACTTTCCTTCCAAGGAGTAAGTATCTTTTAAGTTCATGGCTGCAAACACCATCTGCAGTGATTTTGAAGCCCCAAAATTAAAGTCAGCCACTGTTCCCACAATTTCCCCATCTATTTTCCATGAAGTGATGGGACTAGACCCCATGATCTCATTTTCTGAATGTTGAGCTTTAAGCCAACTTTTTAATTCTCCTTTTTTCACTTCATCAAGAGGCTCTTTAGTTCTTCTTCACTTTCTGGTGAAGGGTGGTGTCATCTGCATATCTGAGGTTATTGGTAATTCTCCTGGCAATCTTGATTCCAGCTTGTGTTTCCTCCAGCCCAGCATTTCTCATGATGTACTCTGCATATAAGTTAAATAAGCAGGATGACAATATACAGCCTTGATGTACTCCTTTTCCTATTTGGAACCAGTTGGTCTTTCCATGTCCAGTTCCAATTGTTGCTTCCTGATGTGCATACAGGTTTCTCAAGAGGCAGGTCAGGTGGGCTGGTATTCCCATATCTTTCAGAAGTTTCCACAGTTTATTGTGATCCACACAGTCAAAGGCTTTGGCATAGTCAATAAAGCAGAAATAGATGTTTTTCTGGAACTCTCTTGCTTTGTCCATGATCCAGCAGATGTTGGCAATTTGATCTCTGGTTCCTCTGCCTTTTCTAAAACCAGCTTGAACATCAGGGAGTTCACGGTTCATGTATTGCTGAAGCCTGGCTTGGAGAATTTTGAGCATTACTTTACTAGCGTGTGAGATGAGTGCAATTGTGCGGTAGTTTGAGCATTCTTTGGCATTGCCTTTCTTTGGAATTGGAATGAAAACTGACCTCTTCCAGTCCTGTGGCCACTGCTGAGTTTTCCAAATTGGCTGGCATATTGAGTGCAGCACTTTCACAGCATCATCTTTCAGGATTTGAAATAGCTCCACTGGAATTCCATCACCTCCACTAGCTTTGTTCATAGTGATGCTTTCTAAGGCCCACTTGACTTCATATTCCAGGATGTCTGGCTCTAGGTGAGTGATCAGACCATCGTGATTATCTGGGTCATGAAGATCTTTTTTGTATAGTTCTTCTGTGTATTCTTGCCACCTCTTCTTAATATCTTCTGCTTCTCTTAGGTCCATAATTTTTCTGTCCTTATTGAGTCCATCTTGCAGGAAATGGTCCCTTGTTATCTTTAATTTTCTTGAAGAGATCTAAAGTCTTTCCCATTGTATTGTTTTCCTCTATGTCTTTGTATTTATCACTGAGGAAGGCTTTCTTATCTCTCATTGCTGTTCTTTGGAACTCTGTATTCAAATAGGTATATCTTCCCTTTTCTCCTTTGCTTTTAGCTTCTCTTCTTTTCACAGCTATTTGTAAGGGCTGCTCACAGCCATTTTTCTTTTTTGCATTTTTTTTTCTTGTGGATGGTCTTGATTCCTGTCTCCTGCACAATGTCATGAACCTCCATTCATAGTTCATCAGGCACTCTGTCTATCAGATCTAGTCCCTTAAATCTATTTCTCACTTCTACTCTTTAGTCATAAGGGATTTAATTTAGTTCATACCTGAATGGTCTAGTGGTTTTCCCCACTTTCTTCAGTTTCAGTCTGAATTTGGCAATAAGGAGTTCATGATCTGAGCCACAGTCAGCTCCTGGTCTTGTTTTTGTTGACTGTACAGAGCTTCTCCATCTTTGGCTGCAAAGAATATAATCAATCTGATTCAGTGTTGACCATCTGGTGATGTCCATGTGTAGAGTCTTCTCTTGTGTTGTTGGAAGAGAGTGTTTGCTATGACCAGTGTGTTCTCTTGGCAGAACTCTATTAGCCTTTGCTCTGCCTAATTCTTTACTCTAAGGCCAAATATGTCTATTACTCCAGGTGTTTCTTGACTTCCTACTTTTGCATTCCAGTCCCCTATAATGAAAAGGACATCTTTTTGGGGGTGTTAGTTCTAGAAGGTCTTGTAGGTATAGCTATTATCAAAGAGAAAAGAAAAAGCATTAGGAAGGGTGTAGAGAAAAGGGAACACCTGTACACCATTGGTGGGAATGTAAATTGTTACAACCATTCTGGAAAATGGAATGGGGGTTCCTCATAAAATTATAAATAAAAGTATCACATGAATTGGAAATTCTACTACTGAGAATTTATCCATAGAAAATGAAAACATTAATTTGAAAAGATACATGTATTCCAATCATTGGGGTACTTATTACAATAGCCAAAATATGAAATTAACATAAGTGTCCATTAACAGATGAATGGATAAGGAAGATGTAATATACACATATGTATATTATACACACACACACACACATATATATAGATCTTATCACTGACTTGATGGACATGAGTTTGAGTAGGCTCCGGGAGTTGGTGATGGACAGGGAAGCATGGAGTGCTGCAGTCCATGGGGTCACAAAGAGTCGGATCTGACTGAGTGACTGAACTGATCTTATCTAATATATACACACAGACACACACACACACTGGACTATTACTCAGCATTTAAAAAAAGAGAGAGAGAGAAAGAAAGCTTGCCATGTATGATAACATGGCACCATCCAGAGGCTGTTATGCTAAGTGAAATAGGTTGGTGACAAATACCATATAATTTCACTTACATGTGGAGTCTGAAAAATAAAACAAATGAACAAAAGTAACAAAACAGAAACAAACTCATGCAAACAGAGAAGGAACTGGTGGTTGCTGGAAGGGAGGTGGATGAGGGGAGAAGTGAAATAGGGGAGGGTGATGAAACTTCCAGTTATAAAATAAATGTCACTGGGATATCATGTACAGCATAGGGAACACAGTTAATGATATTTTTAAAACGTTTTATGGTGACAGATGGTAACTAGGCTTATTGTGGTGCTCCCATAACATGTAAAAATATTGAATCACTGTTACCACCACCACGACCTAGATACAGAACTTTCTTTCAATAACCACAAGTCTCTCTGTAGAGACTATAATCTCTGACTGCCTCTATCTCTATAATTTTGTTATTTCAAGATTATTATGTAATCCGTGACTTTTTTTTTCATGCAGTGCAACTTGTCAACCAAGTTTCTGCATTTTTCAGTATATTCTTCCTTTTTATTGCTGTATTGCACTGTAAGGTGTGGAAGCACCACCATTTGCTACTCATTGACCATTTGAGGGGCATTTGGATTGTCTCTAATTTTGGACAGTGCTGAATGAAGCTGCTATGAACATTTCTGTGCAGCTTTCTCATTTTTAAAAAATTTTTATTGGAGCTGTACAGCTTTCATGTGGACATAACTTTCTATCCTTTTGGGACACAAACCCAAGAATTCAATGACTGTGCAGCATAGGGTAAGTGGATGTTCAGTATGAAACTGCAAAACTCTTTCCAAAGTGGGCATACCATTTTGTCATCTATGCTAGCAATGATCACCTATGTTCTGAGAAACCTCACTAGCATTTGGTGTTGAATATAATTTTAAGGCTGTAAATTTTTGTGGCCAGGTACTGTCTCATATCACCTTTAAAAACATTAATATAATAGCAATATTGATTTTTAAAAAGGCTATTGGATATTGGCTATAAACAGGACATTGAATAGAACAAACACATGACTTTCCTCCAGGCAGGGACCCCAGGTTTATTGGCATGCAGCAACTGCAAACTCAAATGTCAAAGCCAGACAGACAACATGAATGGTAGAACTGTCAGGGACCAGAGCCTGTGTGAACACTGGGGACTGTGACCTAGCAGAGAGCACAAGCCTGGCTAAAGGGAGACTGTCCCCTGGCAGCCATTCTGTCCATGTTGCTAGACATTCTGATTTTTCTAAAAAAATTAAAGTACAATTTTTCAATGGACACTCTCCTGATGTATAAGTCAAAGTTTGAAAGAATCCAGCCTTCACAAAAGTCCCAAGGACGAACTTTGACTTAAAGACAAATTACTTGAGAATTATCACTTCGAGAGGTGAGTAACCCACTAAAAAAGAAAATAAATGTTTAGCACTTTTAGACATCATGAAGTTACTTTAGATTGAAGAAATAAAAAAAGCCTTTAAAGAGTAGAATTGTGCTTCTCAAACTTCATAGTGCTTATGAATCACCTGAGGATGGATCTTATTAATTGGCTCAGGAGGAGGGGATCAGGGATGTGGGCTGGGATTCTGCCTCACCTGGTGAGGCTGCTGGTGCAGGGACCACTCTAAGTAGCAAGGATACGAGTAACCTTTGAGCCGGACCCTGCTGGGTGGGTTATGTTTGTAGATGCACAAATGGATCCTGGCAGAGAGAATGGTGCCACCAGTCATAAACGTAGGAAAACTTGGAGACGAATGTGACACTGCAAAATCTTCAGTTGATGTTGTAAATAGTTTACACAGAAAAGAGCAGGAGGTAAACTTAGCAAGGCAAATGTTGATATGGGACTGCGCTACATATTACGTTCCAGATTTCAGCAGCCTGTGAAACACATGTAGTTAGACCACTATCAGTAAGAAACGTCCATGATTTCTATGATCCCTCCTTTTGATTATAAATGGGTCTCTCAGTTGTAATCATCTAGTCCCTCCCAGCCACATGCCTTTCAGCTTAAGTCTTCTGCCCCAAATTTAAAGGCATGTGCACTGCCTCAGGGCTCACTGATGTCTGTATTGAAGTTTCTGCCTGTTTTATCTCTCAAATGCACTACTTGCAAACCTAGCTGTGTTGGCTCCACGCTAAGAAGGGATACCTGCCTTTTTGGCTCTTATGGGAAAAGACTTTCACCTGAACTCCAAATTCTCTTAAAGAATTCTGAAAACTGATACTTGCTCTTCTGGTTGTCAGTGTCTTCCTATCTATAGGTGCTCCATCCCAATGGGGTGCACTATCTTCTTTGCTCCTGTCACTTTGTCTCTCTTTGACTAAGAAATTTGAAAAAGCACAAACGAAATGAAACATAAAACTCTTTTCTCTCTTTGGTCCAAAAACTGTCAAGGGCTATATGACAGGTGATTTCACTTGTTAAATTAGGCAAACACTTGTTTTCCGGAGTCCACTTGGTTCACACACAATCAAAACAAGAACTTCCATTCTCAGAAATAAAAGGATAAGCAAACAAGTGAATGGGTAAATGGATGCAGTTGTATTTTAATAGGAAGATGATGAAGGGATATAAAGGAGAGGAAAAACAAAAGTGAGAAGGACATATGGAAGAGGCCTTGGGAAAGGGAGGAATAATTGACAAGGACGGGCAGAGAATGGAGATGGGTCTAAAGATTTCCAGGCTAGAAATCATCTTAGAAAGATCTGAAAAGCTAAACCAGTGAAAAGCTAGGTATCCCTGCTATACCTACAAGCCCTGTCCATTTGTGTTGCCTGATATCAGGCATCAGAATTATTTTTTCATTCTTTCTTTGTCTTACATTTTAATTAAAATAGATCCTTATTAATTGTTCTGGGTTATTATATGGTTCTATTGTATGAGATGCTATAGAAATACTACAATATAACTTTTAAGGAAATTATTAAACAATATATTACAGAAATCCTTCTAAATAAATATCTTCTTGCTTTTCTAGAGGTGGCCTGAGATGCCTGCCATGACTATGTGGATGTGGCTATAGTCCATCAGCTACAGCAAGTGTAGACGACCAAGGAACCTAACAGCTGTCTTGAAATTCATCAGTACGTTTGCATGCAGGCCGTGCTCCCTATGAACTGCTTTCAGCCAGTGACTGAGTGTGGCAGAGATAGTTTTGTTTTGTTTTTTCCTGGTTGACATGGGTCCCTTTGATGGCTGACCTTGACTTGAAAATGCTGATGACCTTGTTGAACGTTCCTTAGACTGTATGGCAGTCTAGGGTGCCTCCACCCAGTCATCTCTCCCTCTCTCCATACTGGGCTCAGACTTGCTTTGCAGCCTGATGGCTCTTACAGCCTTATCAGGCTGCCTCCCAATTTTCCTTCCTATATGCATTTCCCCTAATGAAATCCTTGCCTTCTGCATTACAGAAGACACAGGCTAAGCAAAGCCTACTCCCTATTTTGTGAAACATTCCCTTATTGATAGACGTTTAGCTTATTTTCACATTTTTTTGTTAATACAAAAAATATAGTAATAAATAACATCCACTTGTATCTTTATATCCTGGTGATTTTTTTCTGCTATTGAGTAAGCTCTGAGAATGGAACTTTTTAAAGTATATACATATTTGAAATTTAAGCAACTGCAGTACAACTAACATAATGAATACAAACAGATAAAAATATAACTTAGAAAAAACCTTGGTTTTAATGAAGTACTTTTCTCATATAAGAAACAAGGTAGCAAAACTACAGACTAATGAAATTAATCTCTTAATATGGTGTCTATAATCTACATTATGGCTTAACAATAAAACCTCTGTAGTCTGTAAAAT